>JACXSJ010004746.1:0-11237 GCA_014851325.1 Pentalonia nigronervosa | reverse complement strand
AAAAAAAATGGTCACTCTTTTCAGTAAACATCGATCGGTAACGTAAAAAATAATATAAAATATTCAAAATATATAATATTGCACGTATCGCATACGTCGTAGACCGCAGACAGCGCACAGTGCACACACGACAAAAATACAAAATCATTCGAAATAAAAATAGTAATTAAGTCGGAGTCGGACTTCGGGAGTCGTCGATATCGTGACGAGCGACGATAAAAACCAATTTACCCGTACCGCGCCCAATCATGGTTACGGCGGTTGGAATTAAAATACGAATTTATTACTATTGTTTGTTCTTATCGCCATCTACCGAGAGTTTTATTGTACGCCGCCGAAAACCCGGTCAGTGTAAATCTATAGTATTTATAATCAATGGTATTACTGAAATAATGTAATAGTTTTGATATTTCTAGTGTTATTATTTTTGTAAAAACAAGTATACTATATTATATTAGTAGGAAAAATACAAAAAATAAACAATTCTAATTCTATAATTTATGTTGTTTATATAGTGTGGAGTTCAAAAACATGAATTTGGGTTGAGCGATGACTCCCCTATTTTAGAATTTTTTAAAGCATACATGTCAGAGTTTGTTCTTGGAAAAGTGGCGTTTGAAACTAATCGTTATGCAGAGCAATATTTAAAAAAAGAAGACATAGCACCAAAATCTAGAGTGAAATATTGGAGAACTTTATGTTTTTAGCTACAAGTATGCTTATGGCTCGTAACAAAAAGTTGGAAATAAATGAATATTGGTCAACAGATTCACTTCTAATGTCACCCATTTTCAATAAAATTTTAAGTAGAGATAAGTACTTACTAATTTTACGTATGTTACACTTTTGTAATAATGAAAACCAAATATCTGGAGATGGACTTTTTAAATTGGATGTGGTGTTCGATGAAATCCGTGCCAATTTCAACGCTGGTATGGTACTATTTCAGAATTTAGTGATTGATGAAAGTTTGGTGTTGTGGAAAGGAAGATTGAGTTTTAAGTAGTTTATAAAATCTAAAAGGCATCGTTTTGGAGTAAAACTGTTTGTATTATGTGATGTTGAAACAGATTTTATTTTAGATATTATAATTTATACTGGTGCTGAAACTCGTCTATTGCAATGTGACAAGAATATAGGCATATCTGGGGCAGTTGTTATGACTTTAATGGCACCATATCTAAAAAAGGATACAACTTGTACACAGACAATTGGTACACCTCACCTATTTTATGTCAACATCTATTAAAAAAAAAACAACACTAACTAGAACTGTCAGGAAAAATAGAAGAAGGATGCCTGATTTAAAAAAAAAATTAGCAATAGGTGAGGTACAGAGTAGCCACACTCAAACAATGATGGCACTGAAGTGGTTGGATAGAAGAGAAGTTTACATGTTATCATCATTGTATGATTCTAGTTCAGCCAACACAAGCAAAACAGATAGAGCTAGTGGTAAAGTTGTAAAAAAACCTACATGTGTTGTAAATTATAATGCATGTATGGGAAATATCGACAAATGTGATATGCTTCTTAGTTCTGTTGAATGTGTGCGAAAATCAATGAAGTGGTATAAAAAAATATTCTTTCATTTAGTTGAGATATGTCTTCTAAATTTTTATTCTGTATATAAAACTGTAAGTGGCAAGAATATACCAATAGCAAATTTTCAACTGGAACTCATTAGACAGCTATTAGAAAAATATGGCAAATATAATAATAGTCCTAATAGAGGAAGAGCTTGTACAAAAGATGAGCCAACTCGACTTCCAGCCCGTCATTTTCCAACAGATGTGCCCAAAAATGAAGTTGGAAAAGGTAACAGGAGAAAATGTATAGTATGCTCTAAAAATAATAAAAGAAAAGACACATTATATATGTGTGCTTTATGTGATGTTGGATTATGTGTAACACCTTGTTTTGGTATTTACCATACAAAAACAGATTATCAAGCTACTGAGTTATTATATTAAATTTAAGTTATTAAAATATTATTTACCCTTGATTTTATACAATTAATATTAGTGATTTTAGTAAGTATAATATAATTTTTTATTATAAAATATTGTTTATTGTAATTTTTTATGAGAGGTATGTTAATTGTTTTTTAAAAAATTTAAACCGTGTTAAAAAATGTTATATATGGCTTAAAAAAATAAAAGTCTGAATATTTGATTGATTTTGTACAAGAATTTATTTAATCGAGTGCATTTTAAGAACCACTGTCTAAGAGTTTTACAACTACCTATAACTTAAATACCTATACTTAAGTTTTGGTCCAAATTTTTTTTTATAATTTTTTTAGATTCATTGAGTATATATCTATCTTTATAAGGTGGAAATACCATTTAATTATTTTATGAAATATAGTCAGCATAGAGCATATGCTTTAGATTTTTGAAGTCAGCAGTGAAAGGGTTAATATTTTATTTTGATTTGTATCAAATGGAAGTGTTCAACATAAAATTCGTTGGTGAGGTTGAAAAACATCCACCCTTATATAATTATACCATTCTTGACTATTGTATGAAGAATTTGGTGAACTGGCAGAAAGTCAAAAATTGATAAAAAAAATTGGCCGTAAAAAAAAATAACTATTCCAGTGATGCTGACGAAGCCTTTATTGAGTATTTTCAATCTAAAAAAACCAATATTAACAATTCTCCTCGTGATATAAGAATCGATTCTATTAGACAGTTTTTGAATAGCCTAATACCCAATCTGCTGAATATGACTGATGCACAACTGAGAATATACAAGAGAAGGTCTATTGCCATCATAGATGATATTTTTGAAACAAACCCAGCTTGTTCTTCTAGTCCTGCTACATTCGTAGAAACACGTTTTCAGCAATCTCCAGCCGGTTTGTATTTATCGTCATTTTCATCCGAGGACGAAACCGATAGACAACATTATTTGTCCTTGCAATAGTTTTGATTTTATATGGTCGTCGTACACTGTTACAAAGTTTAAATTTTAAACACTCCTAATTACTACTACTACTAATTGTAATTTTTTTCTTTAATTTTTATATTTTATTGTTTGATTTTATTTTAAAAATGTTTTAATTTTGTTGTAAACATTAACTTTTATTTACTTAGGTACAACTATTTGCAAGTATAGAATAGAATTATGTACTTTTTTATTATATATACATAAACAATTAAAATAACTAAAATAAAGTATATTATTATAATAAAAATGCAATTAACGTTACCTTAATGTGATTAATATCCATTCCTCTGGACTCACACATTCTCTCAGGTGGTGTTCTGCTGATGAATGGCAGGAGAAATAATTGTTATAACTTCTTTATAGGACTCTCTAGACATCCCATAAAATACCAAAAATTTTGCATAGGTTTCTTGTAATTCTCTGGCCGCTAAAAAAGTTCGGCAGTTGATATTTTTTTGAATATAAGGATGGACCCAATATTTCCTTTTCTTTTTTGTTTGCATCTTTTTGTACCAATAGTACATAACAAATCTTCTTCATCACTGGAACTAGTCGAACTTGACATTTTTCTTTATTAAATTGAGAAAATATTTAAAAAAAAGATCAAAACAAGTCATGCGATTGACACGGTACGATAGAATATTGACTGAATATCGTTTCATGTTTGGTGAACCTCAAATCGCATATATCGCATTTCAATCGCATCGCGTGTATATCGCGTAGTGTGCGAAAGGCCTTATAGTAACAATGCGCTATCGCAGCGGATCCCAAACTATGTGGCGCGCCACCCAAAGAAGGCGCGAGCACTTAACAAGGGCGGCACGGCGCGCGGTTGGAATTTTATACATTTTGTTATTTTTAGATCAATTTTACGTCCGATAAAAATTTTGTAGAAACAATTATCTTATCTTATCTTATCCATACACGACACACGTTTATTACAAAATAATTACAGTAATTCAGTGTTATAACTGTCTTATTCTCGTAGTGACGTAGTGTATAATATATGAGAGTACATTTTTCTAACTTTATTCGTAATACTTTATTTTATTTCGTGCTATTTTTTTCAATCATTAATATGGAAAAATTTCTTAATATTGAATCAAAACATAAATAAAATGAAGACAACTGTAAAGAAGAAAATAAAAGTAAGTTTAGAAAATATGATAATAATTACTTAGATTTTGGTTTTACTTACACTACAATAGATAACGAAGAACGTCCTAAGTGTATTATTTGTTTGAAAGTATTAGCTGCTGATAGTATGGTACCCAACAAATTAAAACGTCATTTGGAGACTAATCATAGTACATTAAATAATAAATCACGTGATTATTTTGTAAGACAACTTGTAAAATTAGAAAAACAATCTTCTAGTTTTGTTAAACAGACAAGCGTTCCATCTAAAGCTCTTTAGGCTTCATATAAAGTAGGATTTCGTATTGCACAATGCAAAACACTTCATACGATTGCCGAAGAACTTATTTTACCATCAGCAATAGATATGATTTCTACTCTGATAGGAGAATCTGTAGCAAACCAACTTAAAAATATACCTTTGTCTAATAATACTATTAGTCGGTGAATTCAAGATATCTCAGATAATATAAATGATCAGCTTATTGATAAATTAAGAAATAAAAATTTTGCGATTCAGCTTGATGAAGCAACCGATAATAATAAAGACGCATATTTAATATGTTATGTTCGATTTATGGATGGAGTAAATATTATAGAAGAATTATTATTTTGTAAATCTATATTAAGTGGTACTAAAGCTAAAGACCTATTTAATATCACTAATAATTTTATGGATCATAATAATTGTTGTTTACCTCTGTTTTTAATATTAATTTTTGCTTATGTAGTCGTACGTCGACTGCCGTCGCAAAGATATGTTTATCGATACGAAGTCAGTCGAGTGCTACACGTCGAATTAACAATACATTTATTAATTAAGTAAAATAATAGTTCTGTTGTAAACCGGCTCATCTTAATAAACTTATTCCTCTTAATCGAATTTGTGTTAAACTCTGTCAAATCCAACCTACCAAACTTTCCTAATCCGTCTTTTTGGAAAGAAACCAACCGATGGGAATAACGACTTGACGTTTACCGGAAACCAACCGAGTAAGTCATAACAACTGGTGGCAGCGGTGTTGCGTTCCTAGTTCAGAAAGACATAATTTCGAGGTGAGTGAACATTACAGTTTCATACGTGATAATATTATAGTATCATATATGATACATACGTACTTAATATTCTTTAAAATACGTTAATACGTAACTGCGAAATTATTGATGATAGTGATTTTGTAATAAAATTAGCCTATTTATGTGATATTTTTGAAAAACTTAACTCACTTAATATATCTTTACAAGGTAAAGAAACTCATATTCTGCAATTATATGATAAGATAGTTGCTTTTATTAAAAAAATCAACTTATGGAAAACAAAATTAACAGAAGAAAATGGCAAAACCACTTGGAGAGAATGATCTTGAATTACCATTGAGTTTAAAGACAATATTTTTAGAGTATCTGACAAATCTTGAAACTCATTTCATGAAATATTTCCCAGAAGAAATGAAACAGTACTATTGGATTAAAGACCCGTTCACTGAAAACCCACTATCAAATTTCACAACTACATAAGAGGAACAATTAATCGACATTTCATCCGATTCTTCACTACGAATGCAATTTTCTTCATATTCACTTTTAGGATTTTGGAACAGTATTAAAGATGAATATCCCGAAGTTAGCAACAAAGTTTTACGTATATTAATACCATTTGCCACTTCGTATTTATATGAAGCAGGATTTTCAGCTGTAGTCGTATTAAAATCAAAATATCGGTCCAAACTCAATGAGGAAAAAGAAATGCGTGTTGCAGTAACTACATTAATTCCTAATTTTGAAAAATTAATAATCGAAAAACAAGCACATTGTTTGCATTAATTATTTTGTATAGAATAAAATATTAAGTTTACTGTTTTTTTTTGTCATCAAAATTTAAATTTAAAACTAATAAATATTATATATTAAACAATTTTTAACCTATTTTATTGAATATTCTTTGAGGGAGGCGTGAAAAAATGTTTAATTATTAGGGAGTCTTGAATGAATAAAGTTTAGGAACCGCTGCACTATCGCGTATTACATAGTAAAATAATAGACCCTTTTTTTGTTTTTTTTATTTATTTTTTTTTTAAAACATATTGAACACAAACGTTTTTACTACCGATACTACTGCAATTTTTTTTTATTTGTGTACGTTTTATTATTTATTTTCATATGCATTTTGATAATATATAATAGTAATATTAATATAATATTTTAATTTTTTGTTTAAATAGGATAGGGTAAATTATAAAGAACAACATTTAATAGGGCATATTTTGTTTTGTATTCTTACACATTGTCAAATTTACACATAGTCAGTTTTTAAACATTGTCAAAGTTATTTACAAAAAATTAAAAAATTAAAAATAAAAAATAAAAAATATAATTAAAATTACTCATTATTACTAAAGAATTCTGACTCCGAAGATGTATCGCCAACCGTCATTGTTAAATTTTGTGTTTCTGCAGACAACACTTCGTCTATAATGAAATCGATGTTGTAGAATTTTTCTTCTTCTTTCATCGTGTGTTTTACGAAATTTTTCCACGTATTATTTCTCTCCACTCGCTCTATACCTTCTAATAAAGTTATTTTTTACATGATCTTTTACGTTGGCCCACGCCAATTCGATCGGGTTTAACTCGCAATGATATGGCGGGAGTCTTAAAACTTTTTTGTTGTGTGTTTGGGCCAGTTCGTCAATTAAATATTTTTCGTTTTGTGGTTTTATTCTTTTAACTATGTCGAGTAATTCGGCAATCTCCATAGGTCGACCAATAACCTCGCCTTTTTCCTGTAACCTTTGTAAGATATCTGCTTTTCTTGTTAAAGTATTCAGAATTTTTTCTTTTTTCATTGAGTGGTACGGTGCGTCGTCCATTACAATGACACAGTTATATTTAAGTAGTGGTAGTACGTTTGCCATCCAGTTATAAAATACGTCACCGTTCATTTTTTCGTGGTAGTCGGTCGTTTTTTTGGACTCGAAACACAAAAGACCACCTGGCACGAACCCGTCTTTTGACCCAATGTGGAGTACAATGGGTGTTCCGTCAAATTATCGCGACAATATTGTCCTGGTAATAATATCGCGAAAATAACGTCGCGGTTCATTTTATAGCACATCAATAATCACGCGCGTCATTATTATCGCAATATTTATTATTTGCAAGATTAGTTACTAGATAACAATAATTTGTTTGCTTCGTGTACGGCCCGTACACGACAGTGTATTAGTTTGGCAATATAACACGACAGACAGCCTGCATTATGGAGTATATTACCAGCCAAAAAGGTGGAATAATATTAAAATATAAATCATTCTTATTCCAAAAAGAACCTGAAACAACTGAAAAAATTATTTGGAGGTGTTTGGAATAAACCACAAAAAATGCCGTGGACGTTTACACTCATTTGGTGAAGTTGTTCTTCGTACAACTAATCATAATCACGTTCCCGACATAGGCAAAATTGAGGCAAAAGAAACCATCAAAAAATTAAAAGACTCTGCAAAAAATACTCAACTAACAACTCACTGTGTCGTAAATTTCCTAACCCATTTTTGTATAACCATAATTTTATTAGACAATAATTTACATAATATTATAGATTACACAGAGCGTGGCAGGACAACTACCGAGTTTAAATCAACTAAAGCGTACTGTTCAACGAATTCGAAAAATCGAAACATGTGCTCCACCTATTCCAAAATCACTTAACGATCTTAAAATACCAGACGAGTACAGGAAAACAACAAATGGTGAGACTTTTTTAATGTATGATAGCGTTAATTATGACGGTTACCATGATATGTTTTTAATTTTTACAACTGAACAAAATTTAAAGTTAATGGAAATTTGTGAACATTGGTTAGCGGATGGCACTTTTTCATGTTCACCTCATATTTTTCATCAAATTTACACAATACACGGCATTCGTTACTAAAATGTCGTACCCACTGCGTATATTTTACTACCAAATAAGAAAGAAGATACTTATAAACGCATGTTTCTTGCATTAAAAACCTTACATCCACAACTTAGTCCAAAATCTATTATGTTCAACTTCGAAAAAGGTGAAATGAATGCTGCAAAATGTGTATTTCCTGCAGTCGATATAAAGGGCTGTTTTTTCATTTATGCCAAAGTATCTGGCGACATATACAGTCGAAGGGGTTAAAGTCTAAATATTCAAATGATTCCGATTTTGCTCTTAATTTGAGAAAACTAGCTGCACTCGCTGATATTCCAGAAAATGATGTAGTGTCCGCCTTTGAAACTTTACTCAAATCTCAATTTTACCAACAAGAAATGTTATCAAATTTAATTGATTATTTCGAAGATACGTGGATCGGTAGACCTAATCGTAGAACTAGAAGATCCCCTTTATTTTCAATTAAAACTTGGAATTGTTATTCAATGTTAGAGAATGATATTCCACGAACAAACAATTCGGTGGAAGGTTGGCATAATTCTTTTAATTCTATGCCAAGTGCGCAACATCCAACAATTTGGACATTCATAACTGCATTAAAAAAAGAAGAAAGTTTAAACCGTTTTAAAATTGAACAATATACGGCAAGCTTTGAACCACCAAAGAAAAAAATATATAAAGATTCCACAATAAAATTAAAAAAAAATATGCGATGACTATAAAAATTGATCAATTGACGATTACTTACGTGGCATATCACATCATTTCCAATACCAACTAATATAAATTAACTATTTATTATTTTTTTACTTAAATTTGAAATTATATATGATTATATATATTATTGTTTTACTTAAATTGTCATGAAAATAAAATTTTATATATTGCGATATTTTTGTACCAACTACATATTTACTTTTGCGATATTTTTACCATGACAATATTGCCGCGATATTTTGACGTGTATACAATACAATGAGTCTCTTGCCTTTGAAAGATGGATTTTGAGCTCTGTAATCATGCTATTTTGGTAGCAAGAAACGTTGATGTGAATGAAATTGACTTCCATATACAACAGATTTTGCCCGGCGATTTGATGTCTTTTAAATCAATCGACACAGTTATTGATGAAAACGAAACCGTAAACATTCCAACTGAATTTTTGAATTCTCTGGATATGCCAGGAATGCCACCACACAATCTTCAATTGAAAATTGGTTCACCAATTATTCTTCTACGTAATTTAAACCCACCTCAATTATGTAATGGTACACGTTTAGTCATAAAAAAAATGACCAAAAATATTCTCGAAGCAACAATTTTGTGGGAAAATTTAAAGGAGATATCATCCTGTTGCCAAGTATTCCACTGATAGTGTCGAAATCTCCAATACCGTTTAAAAGGCTCCAATTTCCGATTTGTTTAGCTTTTGCGATGATCATAAATAAATCTCAAGGCCAAACTATGTCTATTTGTGGTTTGGATTTGAAAAACACATGTTTCTCACATGGACAGCTATATGTTGCCTGCTCATATGTAGAAAAACCATCAAATCTCTTCGTGTTAGCGAAAGACAGGTTAATCAGGAATATTGTACATAAAGTAGTACATAGATAATTTTTAGTTTTAATAATTTAATTTATTTTTATATGTTCTTAATGTATATAGTATATTTTGTAAGTAGGTCACTGATTACAAATAATAATTTAATATAAGATGAAAAAATGTAAATTCAGAAAATATATATGTTGGTTTGTGCTTAATTGCAACATTTAGATACTTTACCTATTACTTTTAAATTTTGGCAAAACGTTTTATTTTCAATCTCATATGAATGAAACTATTTTAATTTTTTTTAGAAAATATTAATCTGTTTGTACCAAAGAATTAGTAAAAAATTGACTCAATGTATTATAATTATTGAGCTACAGCAACACGTGGCTGGATCAGCTAGTTTATATATATATTATATATATTAAACATATTTTAATATAATATAATATAATGTTTAAAATAAATCAGATTATAAACAACTTTATTAGTTTACAAAAAAATATGTTTATTTATTGATTTATAATAATTATTTGTTATTAATATATTTTTTATATTAAATAATACAATGTTAAAGTTTACAAAGTATTAGTTTACAAAGTTTAAGTTTACTTAAATGTATTAATTCTATACTATCCAATACTTTTCAAATGGACTAATAGCAAACATTACAAAATTATAAATTAAGAAATAAAAAATATATATATATTCAAATACAAGATTTTTTTCTGATTTTTTCAATAATTTTTTCATGATAGTACATTATTTCTATTACAGAATTTGAAACAATGGATTGAATAATTTTTTTGAAAAAAGATATTAGCAGAATTGAAAAACAAAGATTAAAAAACGAAAAAGAAACAGATGAAGATGAAGTTGTTTTTAATCAGAAAATTAAAAATATAAATGAAAAAATTAAAAAAGCTCAATTGAAAACAACTTTTCATTCATTAAAAGAACAGAAACAACAACTTAAAGATGATCTCAATGATAGGCTTTATATATCATATAAATGCGAACATAATATAAGGAGCCGGTTAGGTTCCTTATATGACAGCCTTTACAAATTATCTATTAATGAATAATGTTGTTTTAATTGTCTGTTTTTTTTTTTTTTTTTTGATGATAATTTATAAATAAATCTAAATATATATATATATATACAAAAAAACATGTATTTATTTTTTTAAAAACTGAATTGCTTGAAAGATATAATAGTAATTTAATATATTATTATTGGTTATACTTCTATGTATAAATTTTTTTTTATTTATTTACAGTTACATTATGAAAAGAAAAACTATTACAAAATGTCAACGTATGCAATCTGCTGGTACTGGGCTAATTTAAATTGAAAGATTTAAGAAATATTCAAAAACATTTGTTATTAAGAATATTTTTAAATTTATGGATTACAACTAATTTTTTAAATAAACTTTAGAAAAAAAAATTTCAAAGTTAAAACAATCATGTTTACAAACGTCTATTAAATTCAATTTGTATGTAGATAGTGTATATGAAAGAAAAATAACACAAGAAAAACAAGACATGTCATTCAAAACTTTTAATATATTAGCATGTCATTCGTCTGACCTCAATTAAATATTAAATAAAATGTTTAACAAAATTTTAGAAGAAGAATCTGAATTTATTACAAAAGGATCTGGATGGT
>JACXSJ010004745.1:0-11253 GCA_014851325.1 Pentalonia nigronervosa | reverse complement strand
TCATACATTTTTTTGTAATTATTATTAATATGAAATAACTTTAATATTTTAGAGATATCTTGGAATTATGTTGACACTGGTCCAATATTCTTCCTTTTCGATAGACAATGTCTCCAATATTCTGGAAACGTTTAAAATAGTTTTTTTTACAAAATGGACTTTGTTCAATATTGTTTTAAACATTAACTAAAAAAAAATAAAAATTTTATTAATGTTTAGCAATAATAAAATTTGTAAATTTTCTTAATAATACAAAATTTGTGAAAATTTAAACTTCTAATAGTTATTAATAACGATAGTGAATATGCATTTTAATATTAAGAAAAAAATACAATAACAACTTATATGAACCTTAAATTAATTTTTTAAGTTTTTTGCCTAAAAAATAAATTTATTAAAATCAAAATAAATTATAGGAATAGAATCTTTAAAAAATCGAAAATGTCAATATACATATCAAAAAGTGTCTAAATATTTCAAAGAATGTTAATATTGACAAGTATAACATCAATAATACGGTTATTTGTTTTTGAAATATAAAAATATAGATGTCGTACATTGTCGAGTTTTAACATATAACTAGAGATACGTTATTTACAAAACACAGAATACCAAAATTTAAAACAGAATATGTTTATAATATAATTGAATTAACCAATTAAATTTATTCCGAATTGTAGTAATTTAATGACTATAAAAATTATTATGTTTATAAATTTACAGTTAATAGTAGTCGTAAGTAGACTAATTTTATACATAATCTGTAATATTTATCATTTAAAAACAATTTATATTTTTACATCCATAGTTGTTGAACGTAAGAACATATTAGAAAATACTTAATATTTTACTAAATTTACAATAAAACAAAATACAATTACATATATAAACATATTTGATATAAAGCTGTTTGGTCAAATTTAAAAGAATACATTTTTATATTTTTTGTTAATAACCTCTGACATAAACTTTATCGATAAATGAATGTATGCTCAGTTGTAAATAGACGAATTTTATACATAATACGTATTACTTATTATTTAAAAATAATTTACGTTTTTACATCCACAGTTGCTGAACGTAAGATCATTATAAAAAATACTTAATATTTTACATAAATTATGTGCAATTGTAAACATATTTGAATTTAATACATTTCTAAATAATTAAATATTGATTTACAATCATTTATTTATACTTATAGAGTGCGTAACTGCAATAATTAATTATAAATTTGGTAAGAAAAAATTTTTTTTAACCTAATAATCAGTAATCTAATAACGACAATATACATTTTGAAAATATAAAAAACAAAACTAATGTTTTAATTTAATAACAACGAATCATATAACATGTATTATAACATAAATAACAGACATGAAAACAAAAAAATAAAAAAATCAAATTAAGTTAAATTAGAATTTTTAGAATTTTAAATTTCAACTTTAAATGTATCATTTCTTTTTTGCTCGCGAACGCAATAACCTCCTAAAAAGTTCAAATGCAATTTTAATATATTAAAATTATAAATTTTTTAACAGAACATAATATTGTTGTAGAGAGTAAGTATAAAATAATTTGAAAAAAACATATTTTTTTAATGGGAATTAAAGATTTTAATGACGCAAGATATAATTACCTAATTAGGGCACAATTTTATAAATTATGATAGGCAAACATCCCCAATGTTGGTGAACTCTCTCGATTACAAAGTCATGTGGTTAATCGAATCACTGTTTTATCCACATTATAAAAACTATGTTCATAGGCGAGTTTTTTATAATATCTTTGAGCGAGTACTATAAAATATAAAAGAGAAATTCTAAAGATTAAAATAAAATTATAAAATCATTATTATAACTACGTGTATTAAAAATTTTAAAAACCTTGTAAGCCTGTAAACATTTTTGATGATGGAAAACATAGCTACGCTTCTAATCAATTTCATTAATTCTATACAATAATGTACAAAAATGTAATTTAGGTTTTGAAAAATCTGCTCATAATAACACAGTTTTTTTATTAATTTCCGGGTTGTCAATAAATGTAAGTGTTGCTAGTTTTATTATGCACAATGTTAGTTTAGACTAATCCTAAAAATAAAAGATCGCCTAAACAAATTACAATGATTTAAAATAACTCACCTAAAAGTATTATAATGAATTGCCAAAAACATATCAATTTTTACAAATTCTCCCAAGTGTAAACCGCCAACTCATTACATGGTAAGCATTCCCGATTTTTAAACCTGTAGACTCTCCCGTTGATAAAGTTTCACAGCTCAATATTGTATTTACCCGAAATATTAACATTACATTGTTAAAATTAATCATTTTTAAACAGAAAAATATTTGTGGAAATAGTAAGTATAAAATACTTTGAAAAAATCATATTAAAGATTTTAGGGAACTTAATGAACTATATTTAAATAATTAAGTCACAATTCTATAAACTATGAAACACAAGTACGCCGAGTAAGGATAAACTTTTCTTATTTCTGCGACATGCATTTTAGCAAATCACCTTTTTACCCACATAATGAAAACTGTTCACACCCAAATGTCCCATCTCAACAATAACTCCACTCTCTAGCTCATTGTCATGGATTTTGAGAATACTATTATTTTAATTTTTTAGGGGTTCAATCTAATGTACACAGATGTATCCATAATATTCATAGTGTACGCTATGCATTTCATACCAGAGCTGTAAAAATAATATACTAACTTTCTGCGAAGTACAACTGACAATAGACCACCTCACACTCTACTGTCCCACATATAACGAAGAACGATACATCCTAAGCCACCCAGCCTACACGTAGGAAGCGTTAGGTAAAATCAACACATGCTAATTTTAATTTTTTAAACTCCACCAATCTTATACATTTATTGTAAATAAAAAAAAAAGTTAATGAAAATATTTTATATACCTCTTTAATCATATTTAAAATGTAAAACAATTTTAATAATAAACTTATTATTACAATAACAATTATTATTAGCATTTATTATTATTATAATAACTATTGTAAAAATTTCATTTAGGTTTTTAAAAATCCCCTTATAATAACGCAGTTCATTATAAATGAACGGGTTGTCGATAAATTTTTGTATTGCTAGTTTTATTTTGTGCAATGTTAGTTTAGACAACTCCTTAAAAATAAAAGGTCTCCCAAACACTTTATAATATTTTAAAATAACTCACCCAAACTCATCATAATGAATTGCCAAAACATAGCAATTTTTACAAATTCCACGGCTCAACATTGTATTAACCTGAAGTATTAACATTACATTTTAAAAAATATCCATTTTTAAACAGAGTTCGTTAATTTCAATAGTAAGTATAAAAAAATTAAAAAAAAATCATAATCTAGAATTTAGGGATCTTAATGACACGGGATATATTTAACTAATTAAGGCATAACTCTATAAGCTACGTCACGATATTAACACAACATTTTTAAACAGTATACTCTGATAAAAATGGTAAGTATATAATTATTTAACAAAATATATATTCTTGAATTTAGGGATCTTAATGGCACAGGATACATTTAACTAATAAGACATAATTCTATAATCTATGTAACGCAAGAACTTCGGGTGATGGTAATCTCTCTAGACCTATGCGTTTAAGCAAATCACCTTTTTACCCACATGATAAAAACATTGTACTTGGGCGAGTTTTCTATAATGTGTTTCATGTAGTATGATACAATATAAAATATAAAAGGAGAAATTCTAATGATTGAAATAAAAATATTATATTATTATTTTAATTACGTGTATTGAAAATTTATAACATCTCTGTGAGCCTATTTACATTTTTGACAATGGAAAAATTAGCTACGCTCTTAATAATTTTTATCAATTACATACAATAATGGACAAAAATGTTATTAAGGTTTTGAAAAATCAGCTCATAATAGCGCATTTTTTTATTAATTTCCAGGTTATCAATACATTTTTGTATTACTAGTTTTATTTAACACAATGTTAGTTTAGACAAATCCTAAAAAATAATAGGTCGCTCAATCAGTTTACAACGTTTACTGTTTACTAACAAATCAGTTATAAACGATTAATATAAAAACAGAACTCTCAGACGTTTGAATGAGTGTTGACATACAGAAGTACAGGCCTGTGTCCACTCATTTAAGACTGTTGCTACATTATATAACTGTATAGTTATGTCAAAAATAGAAACCACGCACTAAGGATAAAGACTAGCGGCGGAGTAGCTATGTTTATAAATTTCACATACAAGAAAAAACAAAAATAAATATAAATTAAATCAGACAATAATAATATTTTTAATATATTACACTGATACATGAAAGGGTTCAAAAAAGAAATATAAAGAAATTGAACTTTTATTACAGTACTACAATCCAGACATTATATGCATTCAAGAAAACAAATTTAAAAACAATAAAATAATAAACTTGGCTAATCATAAATGTTATAACAAAAACAGATTAGATAATACAAGGCAAGCGGTGGAATAGCAATATATGTTACAACAGATTTCCGAGAAGCCCATTAACTGTAACTACAAATATAGAATCTACAGTGGTCACAAATTAATAATAGTAGGAGATTTAAATAGCCACAACGTAATATGGGGCTCTGATAAAATATACCAAAGGGGTAAAGTTATAGAAAAAGTATTCAAGAACAACAACATAATGTACTAAAGAACATTGATCCCACAAGACTTAATTCAATAAACGGAAATCTATGAAACATTAATTTATCATTTGCAAGTAGATCACTACCTAAACGGATCGATTAGGACTGTAACACCAAATCTAACCAATAGCGACAAATTTCCTATAAGACACAAATTTTATTTAGATCCAACAACTCAACCAATGATACAATAAAGAGATGGAAATTAAAGGACCACAATTAGGTCTTGTACATTGAAATATTTGAATTAAAAATGGACAATATAAAAAATATAGATTCATTAAATAAAGACACAACAGAAAAATCATTTATAGATACAAGAACAAAAACAGCTGAACTTAAGATAGGAAAAAAATAAGAACAATCCAAAAAAACCGACCGAAAATGCTGTGGTGGAAGGACAATATCAAAAACGCAATAAAATCTAAAAATAACTTATTTATAAAATATATAAAATCAAACAATAATACCGGGATACGAATAGCTATAGGTGCTATTAAAAGCAGTCCAATTAAAAGTATTGCCAATATAGCAGTAGAATTAACACTGGAACTAAAATGAATACAGTTGATACTTCTGTAATATGTTTTGAGACTGACCAGATTAACAAATAACCCAGTATCAACAAACAATATAACACTAAAATATAAAATAATCAAAACATACTAATATCCTAAATATAATAAAAAAAGAAAAAATAATTACTTCTCTACGGACAAGCAATTAGAACATAAACACAGAATTAAACTCACTACACGAGAAAAAAAACCTAAAATTATACACAAAATGTCCTGAGTAGTACACTTTGACATTTAAAAGAATTTCAAGAAATTTATAACGACGTCTATATAAGTGACGAAGGGGTGTGAATATTCATAGTAAAAACCAATTTACATACATCATTTAAACTACCATCAACATGCTTTATATAATCAGCCGAAGCAATTGCTATACTATTGGCTTTAAAGTACATAAAAAAAAAAAATAAAACCATAAATATATTATCAAGTGACTCGCTTAACTCTTCCATTACTGTAAAAACAAATTTAATCCTAGTAAGGTAGCAATATAACTACAAAACAGATTAGAAGAAGCAAAAAAAGAAGAACTAACTAGCTATCCGCTCACCTGATTCACAATAAATCAACATTTCCATATACACAGATGGAAGAAAACAAATAAAATAAATACCTATTCTCTCTGAAAACTAAATGGGTCATATAAACTAATAAACTAAACCAAATTAAAAATACGATCAGATAATAGAAAAGAAACCTTTATATTAGTACCACATTCAAAAAAAAACTATTTCGGTTCAGAATTGGCCACACAAGACTTAAACATGGATATTCGATGATCAAAGGTGACTCACTCATCTGTCAATAATGTGGTACCACACTCACAATCAAACATATCTTTCAGGAATGTATAAAGTACAAAGCACAAAGAGAAGAAATCAACATAAGTCCTTATTGGAAAAAGTCAAGTCCCAAACCCAGACAATGAAATTAATATCGTCGAATAACCTCAGTTGTTGAAGTAAAAATGTTATTTTAAAACTAATAAAAAACAATCTTTTTATCAAAAATATACAGAGATAGTGCACTCATTTTCAAACACAAATTGATATATAACGGTTGCATAATATTAAATAACATAATAATCTGATTCTGAAGACCAATATAATATACTTCACAGTGATTCGATTTAAATAATGCAAGTATTACTTTTACAGGTATAAAAAAATTGTAAATGTACAAAAACGTCGTTCAGATTTAGAAAAACCAGCTCATAGCTCAGTTGTTCTTAATTAATTAAAGGATTGCCATTAAATGTTATCGTAGTCAATTTAATTTTGCGCAATATTAACTTAGACAAAAACTGCTTGCCCAAACGCTTTATAATGAATTTCTCAAACACAGTAGTTTTTACAAATATGCCCAACCGCGAATTTTACTTAGTATGGTAAACTATCCTAATTTTTAAAACCACTAAATTTTTAGGACGGTAAATTTTTACAGCTAAATATTGTGTTAACCCGAAGGAAACATTTAAACTAAAAAAGTAAATCAACAAAAAAAGTAATTCAAGTTTGAAAAACACAAAAAAATATAGATTTTCAAATAGTAAGAACTTTTTTCTTAGCTAAGATATTGTAAAAATAAAAACGTTATTGATCAGCCTAAATTTTTATTTTCCATGTGCTGAAACTTTCATTTCTTTAGTAAAATTAATATCAATACAGCTTGAATGGTTCTATCCCAATGTTTATTGTTAAAGTGTTCATTCAATATAATATCGTATATTTGTGTTTGCATTAACATAACATTTTTAAATAGAATCAATAGTTGAAATGTATGCGGGTATGTATATAATTATTCGACAAAAAAAACATATTCTAGAATTTAGAGATATCATTGACATTGATTTAAAAAATTAACTAATTAAAAACCCTATAGAATTTAAAAATATTAATAAATATAATTTTCATATACCTAATTACAATATCATATAACTCATAAAAACGTTGCATATATCATAATATGCATGTTTTTGATGAATACTGAAATTAAAGTATATTTCCCATTCATTATTGATCATTTTATTCGTAATACTACACAAGTAATTAGTCATTAGTGATGACTCATCGCTGGATGAAATAATTTATTAACAATTAAAATAAAGCTAAAATATAAATTATGGTGAATTAAAATGAGAACCTATTTTATATAATAATATATTTATTAATATCATATGATATGTATTTATTAGAAGAAAATCCATACCAAAATTTTTTAACATCATCTAAAATAAGTAAGAAAATTAATTAGAATATTTATAAACCTTATTGATTAATTAATAATGCTAATGAAGTTTTACTAATATATTATCAGTAGATCTAAGACTATGTAGATAATTAAAAAGCAATCCATTATTTAAAATGTAAAAAAAGAATAAAGTTAAAATTAATTTTATATTTTTTTTACAAAAAGTCAATTTGTAATATTTTTACTATAAAACCCAATTCTTAAACCTATATACATAAATATCACAATAATTTATTAGACGTGGTACTATAACCTCCTTACTATTCATTAACAACAGACGGTCGGCAAAACCGATATCCAACTTAGTATAATATGTAACATATTATGAATGGATAGCTGGAAAATAATACTGCTCCATTATTTTATTGGGAAACGTTCAGAATCCCGACAATGAAGATCTCGAATGGTCAAAAGCCAGACACTAAGATCCCGACATATCAAAATATCGACAGTTTGAAAAGCCGACCATTTGAAATCCCGACAAAATAAAATAATTTTATCTTATCTTACCTTTTAAAATTTTAATTTAGTAAAAATAAAATACAATAAGAAGTTTTAAACTGATACTATTATCTAAAACGCTCAATTATTTATGCCGAGTGAACGATTGAATATTTTAAATGAACAAACGTATTTTGGAATGTTAATTGTGGAGTATCTATTAACTAATATACTTTTAATATAATTTAATGAAAATGAGTGTAATATGTCAAATAATCACATATCAAAATTAAAATACCAAAATATTTGTCAAAATATATTTAATGACAAAAGATAAAAAAAAGCACAGGTATTTATGTACATCGCTGTATTCGTCGTCGAAACCAATGAATGGTAATATTATACGTGCAGACCCACTTTTACCACCCAAACAGTGGTCTGTGTCACAATTAATGAACCATAGAAATCCTAGGACTCAAAATATTATCAAAATTTGGCATCGACTTTGGTCAACTTTGGTTGGTAAAGCTCTTGTTGGAGTTTATACAATGATTGAGGAGTTTAAGAAAGAACAACAACGAGTTGACATGGAAATTGAAAATGTTGGTCGTGAGGAATCGCAACCGATACAGAAGAGGCAAATAATTGACAGAGAGAAAAGAATAATGTCGGTATATAAAGATAGATCCAATAGGAGTGTTTTAGAATTTTTACAGGGTTTAGCTCATAATACTATATATATCAACGTAGTTCTATATAATTTTATTGTTCATTAATGATCGGTGGTCACATGTCAAATATTATAACTAATAATGAATATAAGAATATAAATTTTGATGTTTTATTAAATTAATTAAATTATTGAAAAATGATTAACGAATATAATAATATAATTTAATATAATATATAAATACAAAATAATTGTAGTGCAATATATTGTTTGAGTTTTTAAATTAAACTGTTGTGTAATGAATATGATAATATATAAATATGTTAGGTAATATAGTCGAGCTTTTGAATTGTCGGGGTTTTAAACTGTGGGTATTGTAATTTGTTGTAATTTGTTAAGTTGTTATTTTACATGTAAAGATTTCGACCCAGACCCATATTGTTTACTATCCTATCCACTAATGATGTATCCAAATTATCATGACATTTTAAAATCATAGTATCCGGCATCTCATTTAGGACAACTCATAGACTTCGTTGTTTGCTTTTTACTTGAACTTTCTAATATTAGTATAAAGCAGGAATAGGCAACTGGTGGACAGTGGGCTGCATCAAGCTCGCATACGTTTTTATCTGACTGAGTTACATTTTCAAATTTTACTTAATAAAATGTTAGCATTTATCTGTATTTTATAAGGTTTTTTGTAAAAGGTACATATTCATTCTAGTATTATATATTAACTTTAGTATTGGTCTATAGCCTATTTATTAAATGTCTAAATATATATCTAACGAAGAATAGCTACCATAGCTAATAGATACTTATTTAATTTTATCAGTATAATGATATCCATTATGTTACGTTTTCCGAAAGCATTGGTTTTATTATTTTTGTGTTTTGTAGTATTCCAAATTTTTAATTGTAAAGAAACAACTGTGTTTAATTATATATTGATAAATTCTAAAATTACTAAATTATATAAAAATTATTTTATAGGTAGATACTTATATTTTATGAGCAGATTAACTTTAGTTGTGTCACACTTCATTCCATTAAAATTACTTTTTATATTTATCATAATTCATACACATTATTAAATTTTATATGTTACATAGACCTATAATAACAATAAATACTGTATTTATAGTTAGAAATCAATTATTATTTAAAAAATATCAAATCATTTAAGATTATAATTTATAACTATCAAATATTTAGAATTTAAGAAACGCTGAATCTATAACTTTAATTTTTTAAAAATAAATATAAAAAATCAGGTTTTTAATAAGTCATAAAATGTACAGTAAACTATAACTAAGAGAACTTTCTACATTATCTTGATTTATTAATATAAGATTTAATTCTAGAGACATGATATATTTTAAATTGATAAGATTGAACTTTACATTTCAAGAATCGCCATACTTAAACATAAGATAAAATTAGAATTATATAAATGATTATTAACACTTTTATATTTTCTTCTGTAGGATTCTTAAAATACCCTGATACAGGTAAAAACTAAATACTGACTGAATTATGTTTTAGAAAGTGGCTATTTCATTGTTCAACGCGTATAACCTACATAAGTTGTAATAGGTCCAAAAATGTATTAACAAATTGTAATCTTATCATAGATGATTTGATTACTAACTTAACACAAATTTAAATTGCAACAAAGAGTTTCATTTAAGAGTTGATTTTTTTCATTCTAGATTTATATGTACTGATTAATTTCTTATATTCAAATCTCATAAACAAATTTACAACGACTGGAATAGTGTCGAAAGTTTTATAATCGTAATTGCAATCATGGTGTTGTACGTTCACTGTGGCGATAACAATTATAAAACAACACTTTAAAAATTGATTGATATGTTTATTACAATCATAATATCATTTACGTATTGTTTTAAGTAGGTATGTAAAATATTATATAATAAATATCTAAAAATTACTTGTACCGTGTGTCCCAAAAAAACAGGGGCCATTTTACCACTCATTACCCTGTAAATATTTTTCAATTCTGTTTGCGTGACAAATTAGACTAATGGATCATAAATCCTAATAACTCACATTTTTTTTAAATCATGTATCTTGTGCATACGCAACAAAACTTACATATTTTTAAATGGTAATCCCTATTTTGAATATCATATTCGGATTCATCGATTTTTTTCAAGTCATTTTGATGTATCAACTTGTGTTCAAAATTCAAAATTGGCTAAACTAGAGCTAAGTAAAATGTACAAAAAAAAAATTTAATTTACCTAATTAAATTTTTTTTTAACTGTAGGTCTTATTTTTTTCTCAAGCAACACGAAACAATCACAGTTTTTTTTATTTAAGTAATTAACTATTTACTGCTTATGAATTATTATCTTATTTTATTATTACACATTATGAAAAAGCATATGCTCTTAATTGGCCAAAACCAATAAGATGGAAAAGTGTATTTTTATTTCCGTCAGAATCATAATTAAGTATCTATTAAAAGAATAATGACCATTGGTGTTTCTAGTTTTGTTATCTACCTAAACCTATTAAAATGCCATTACCAATTTTTGTATTAGACTCATTATCAAAACCATGTGTCATTGCGGTCTTAGTAGTTCAA
>JACXSJ010004744.1:0-11263 GCA_014851325.1 Pentalonia nigronervosa | reverse complement strand
GCACTTTATTTTATATAAAAATTAAAAATTCTAAAATATTTTGTATTCTTAAAAACTTAATAAAATAAATTGTTTTATAAATAATAATTTTTTTTTTACACCTATACAAATTTCTAATTTTTATAAAATGGTCACGGGCCAGTTCGAACACCTTCGCGGGCCGGATCCGGCCCGCGGGCCGCGGGTTGGGCACGCCTGCCCTAGCGTATTCTTGAGCGTGTTTTATTACTTGCCCGTCTTAGGTGTGTGATTTCTCTGGTCCTATTCTTAGAATTTCCTACGTTAATTTATAGTCGGTGTAACTCGTCTTTTCCCAATGTGTCTGCGGTTTAGTTATTATTTATATATTGGTTTATGTTGAAACGTACATCGTTCCCCTTTACCCTCGAGGTCATTGCTGATTTATTAATAGTTATAAAAGTTATGTATCGCCAGGTACATAACAATTGTTACTAGTATTGGATAACGATACCGATATTTCGATTCCATATCAATATTGTGGCTTTTATTTCATGTTTTCGATGTCAATATATAGACAAGTATCGAAAGAAAAATATAAGAGTATACATATATATATTCTAATAAATAATTTGATTTTTTCCAATAATTATTTCTATTATTTTTATTTTTTTTATAAGATGTACTAAAGTATTTAACTAAATATTAAATTAGTAATTAATATAAACCAAACAGTTTAAATTGTTATTTATGATTTCATTTATTATTACCTATCAATGTATACAAAATATAAATATTTTAAAATATTGTTAAACACTAATATATCAAAAATATTGATATTGAGTTAAAAAAAACCAATATCAATATTAAAAATGCCGGTATGTGGCTACCGATATGCTATACAGTGAGTGTATATTGGAATTTAGGAAAAAATACTAGATGAAAAAATATCTATGGTAAAAATACCATGAAAAAAATACCCTTTGAATAAGATTTAGTAGAAAAAATATCCGTGGAAAATATACTCAAAAGAAAAAATATACAAGAAAAAAAATACTCGACAAAATAATTTTAATTATAAATATATTAATACTTACAGTAAAAATAATATATACATTCATACTTCATAACTTAAGTATTAGATATTAATATAAAACCAAATAAAACACAAACAATTAATAAAAATGTACATAAAAACTTTATTCTAAGAATATTAAAAAATAAAATAACAATAAAAATCAATTATGTAAATATATTTTTTTGATTTTTTGGTAACACTATAAACTATTAACATAAAACTTTTGTTTCATTTTTTTTAATCCTTAGCTATAAAAACTGATCATTTTACAAATTTTTAACTATAAAATAATTTGCAAACTTTCGAGATTTTGATGAATTTTGGTCAAAATGCTTTAAAAAAAAATGTGCATTTATATCCTAAATATTTAACTAAATTTAGAAAAACTCGAGAGAAACCTTGTTTTAAATTATCAATCCTTAGCCATAGAAATTAATCATTTTATAAATGTTTAACCACAAAACAATTTGCAAATGTTCAACTATGATTTTAGTGAATATTTGAAGTTTAAATGCTTATAAAAATAAAATTGTGACCATGTATTTTTAATATTATTAATCTGCTATTATAACAACATATGAGGAACTTTATATTCAATTTTCAAGGATTTTGTTCCATCAAACATTTTTTAATCTATCTTTATAAAATTTAAAGAACCAAAAAATTCTTATGCATAAAATTTGCTCAAAAATTGTCAAAATATTATTTTAATTTTTTCGTTTATAATAAATGATAATCTCAACGTTTAATAAAAATTTTAAATGTCTACAGTTATACCTCTTTGAATTACAACAAAATAAGAAAATCATTAGTTTACGATTAGATATCCTGTCTAATTTTATATGCTCATGAAAAATTAGTTAAAGTTTCTAGTATTTTTTTTCTTGTGTTATTTTTCAAACTATAGATTTAAATTAAAACAATTTTATTGATTTCTTAATCACTACAATTTTACGTGATTTTTAGGTATTTTGTCGAAATTTTAACTAAAAACAGTTATAAAAAACAATTATAGACTTACGCACAACTTTTTTTTTAATTTTCACATACAACTGTTTATGAAGAGCACACATCATTATTAAATCAATACATTTTTTGCTTCTCTTAGATTCTAAAATTATATCGTTGGTTAACATTTCTTATTACCGATTTATTTTCACCATACTAAATGTTTATGGTATTCAAATCAAACAATACACTTGTAGATTACCCGTGTCATAACACAACACTAGCAACACAAGAAAATCTTAAAATTATGTTAATGTATTTATATCCCTAATCTACTTACGTAGTTTTATTTTTAAATTTTAACCAACATTTAAATTATTAAACTAATCAGATTTTTTCTGGTTAAAATTGTTTAAAAACCCATATTACATTGACAAAAAAGTAAAAGTACAGAATTTAGCAAATTATACAATGCCTAAGCAATATAACGATAATGTTTTCAATTACGACTTGAGAGTTGCTATTAATTTCAATAAAGATAAGTAGTAATTAACACTTACTACTAAGTATCATAATTTCACCATGTTATGATCCACCCAACAAAACAAAACGTATGTTTGTGACTCAAATATATAATTAAGTATGACTGATGTAACCACGAATGATAAATGAATAAGTATATATAGTATTTGAATAAATATTATTAAAATATAAAATTATCTTCAGGGTTCTTAAAGTTTATAAAATCTATTTAAAAAATATCGGAACGATTTTAAAATTCTAAGCTGATTATAATAAAGTCTGAGTACTGTTATCATGGTTTATAGTGTTTTATCAAACTATAAAAAACAATTTTACTGATATATTATGGATTCTATAATTGAATTTAATGGTCTGGTAAATAAATTATTTCAATTGGAATAATAAACATTAAAGCTAACAATAAATAATAAATAAAAAAATATGAATGGAATTTATAAATGTTTTCAATTAAAAAACCTATCTGTCAATTTTTGAACCATATAAAATATAATATTTATTTATGTAAAATTAAATTTACTGGCAGATTATTTATTTAAAATTTATGAGAAAGTCGAAAAAATGAAATATCAGAGTAAGTATTATTTTTAAATGAATCTATTATTAAAATAATTTATAGAATTTATTCGAAACATGTTATATAGTACTGTTTATATCTTTATGCTAATAATGTAATTAGTGAAAAGTTCAACTTAAACTATTCTTTTATTATTTTATTCTTTTTTTACAGTTGATATAAAAACTCCAAAAGTATTTTGTAACATAAAATGTAAGTTAATTTATGAATAAGTACATGTTTTATGCAGTATGGCTGTATGTTAATGTAAAAAATTTAAATAATATTAATGCAAAATATTCTAATATAATATTATATATTAAAGAATAGTATGAATAGTTTCGTGATATAAGTAGCTTAGCATTAATTTAAATACCTTAAAGTTCAAAGTATAACGATATATGAAGTAATGAAAGTATCAAATTTCCACAATTCATATTTTTAAATTATAATTAGTAAACTATAATCATCAGAAAGAAAATCATAATTTTTCATTTAAATATCTAATTAAATAAAAAAGAGGGCTAGATGTCAAGTATCAAATTTGACTTATATAACCTTATAAAATGATCACAATATTTTCTTGTGATAAGTTCTTATGTCCTATTCATACTTCTATTATAAACAATAAAAACACACAACCTGCATTATAATGGAAAAGGAATTATGCACATTATTTTTTGTGCACATAGCCAATCAAATTATTATCAGCAAAATATTTTGGACGTTGTCATCACGTTTCAGCGTTAAATTTTTTTTTAAAACTCATTCGTTTTCTGAATTCCGTTTATCAGCTAATAATGCTTGTCGATTAATATTATATTTTCATTTATAGTTTGTACTTTGTCATAATATTTTTACTTGATGATTTAATATGTACATACGTAAAAATATAAACAAAACAAAAGATAAATATTTTAAATCTGTAAACAATTATTTAATATATCCAATAATAAAAATATAATTTTGGTTACATTTTTATTTTAAATCTAGACAAAAATAAACCAAAAAAAGCCACTGGTAATAACTAATAACTAAACTTTAATAAGGCTAAAAATTAAACTAAACTAAATTAATACATTTTCTTATAATTACAAAAGATATAAATTTAATATTAATTTATAATATTTTAAATGAAAAAATGTATTTATAATTCAAAAATATTTCTTAAGTTTAAAGAAGATTGCTTAAATGATATGTTTGTATAATCTATTAATCATGTGACCTAATAACATCTTCGATTAGATTGCTTAAAATGATTATTACTTTGTTAGTCAACGTATTGAAATATATTGATGTAATGGTTATGTTTGATATGGTTTGGTTAGGTACTTATTGAATAATCAATTTCTTAACAAATTTTGGAGATATTATGAGGAACCTCTTTTTAAATTTTTAAATTGTTTAAACGAGAATTACTGTTCAATATTGTAACATATTCATAAATTGAACTCTAAACTGTGATATCAGACACGTAATGTTTCATAATACAACCTCTCTACAATCACAGTAAATCAAGTACATCAAACATTCCTTTAAGAATATAAAATTTGAAAGATTTTTATTGTTAAGTGAGTAGTAATAGAATGCCGATCCTGGGATCTCCACTTCCTCCACCTACACCACCACAAAACATCCGACTAATCCACATCACCACTTTCACCTCCACCGCAGCCGCCGCAGACACCGCCCAACACGCAACGTAAAAACTTATATTTTATTCGCGCATGCTCAAGGAAAAACGTTTACACGCATACGCATGTGACAACATATCACACACGTAACGTATATTTTTCGCGCCTACGCATGAGAGTTATCAGTTATCAGTTATCAATGTATATATTTTATCTGCGCATGCCTAACACTTTATCACGAGTATATACCACCACCATATTATTATATACACACACATATCTGTAATAGGTGACGAATACATTATGTATCATGAACGTATGCTACAACGGCTAACATATATTTATTTAAGAATAATATACTTAAAAAAATATCCGTTACCTAATCAATACATTTATATTTTACCGTTATTTATATATTATTTAAGAAAAAGAACATACCTTGGAATATGCCTGCAACAACATGTTTGTATATTGATAGACCATGTTAATCAATAGTTATAAGATTTGTAAAGAAAATACCTTAGACGGACAAAGCCTTTTATATATTAAATCCTTCAATGTTTGTCAGTATCACTATCTTTAGCGATACATGTGATGAATTTTATACTTGGTAAGTTTTAGTATAATATTTTAAATTGGGTCGAAATCTATTATAACCGACATGTTTGACAGCATAGACATTAAACATCTATTGTTAACGCCACGACCTGACCCAACCAGTCCATTGTTGGCGCTGCTGTCAATACGCACATAGACGATTCTCAGAATTGTAGTGAAACTCTGTCCAATACAGTGATCCACAAAATAATCTAAAATCTATGCTGATATACTTATTTATCATAGTAAATACAAGATTAATATTTTGGTGACCCACGGCTTAAAATGTTACTCGCACCAGAAATTTATCAAATCGACAGACGCTTGACCCTATAAGAGCAGACATTCATTCAGTCTGTCGTTAATCTTAAACCGATATGCACTTATTTCTCGTCCGTGTTTTCTCCAAGTCTTAATAAGTTTTAAACTTTATTATTTTTATAAGTAAAATTAAATCATGACCGGTTCAATCGCAGAAAACGCTATCTTATACAGTAAGAAAACCTACACTTATGTACCACCTACACCACCAGCTGAACTCATTGAAACGTCTAGCTACACACTGAACTTTGCTGCACGTAAATTTTTACATTTCGGTATTTATCCGATAAATAAATTTAATATATCCGTTTATTTATTAACTTCCTCAAGACATGTAAAAATAACGCCATATTTTCTAAATCGTATATTCTCGCTGATGAGGAGTATCTTATCATTTATATCAGACGCCTCGCAAACATATAAGCGAACCGTATTTCCGGAGACAGATTTATTTAAAATATCTAGTATGGTGTACAGCGGTATGAATGTGCTTGAAATTGAGTCAAAAAGACAGGAAGGATGCAGAGTACTATTAAATCGTGAGGATCATATGCAGCTTCAACAATTAGAATGGTGTATTGCTAGAACTATCCTACAAAAAAGTACAACGGTCCAGTCCTGTATTTTCAAACAAATTGAAGAGTATTGTGAGTACTTGGAACAAAAATGTTCACAGATAGAATCACCACCGAAAAATGTGGATGAAATGATCAGTTTCATTAAAAGCGAAAAAGTCGAACAGAACGTAACATCCAAGTTTGCCTTAATTCACTAAATCAAAATATATGCCGCTAGACAATTAGCAAAAATTTGGTTAACTCGCAGGAGTGTATTGTGGAAAGAGGTAATTATAAAAATATTATTCTTTTACATAAATATTTAATATTTTTTGTTAATTTTAGGAACCTGGTGTAAATCTTACTATTCATACTCTAATATCTCCAACTTATTCACCAAAAACTACTATATTAAGTATGGAGAACGATTCACTTACATTTGATACACATTCAGACGAAGATTACCTAGCTAAGGTAATTTATAAAATAATTTTTAATAAAAAACAGTATTGATTTTATATATTTATTTTTACAGTCGTTAGATTATCGTGATAGACCAAAATCAACTGAAAGCCTACAGTCGTTCAATGTTAATGATGGACCTGATTTTTTCAATGGATTTCATACACCGCTACAACTTATGCTGAACACCCCGCACCATTGCGTAAAGTAAAACGTCGACTATTTTAATTTGCAATGAAAATAATAATTTATGCGAAATAAAAAACAATATACATAAAAAGTATATTTATTTATTAGTATTAAGGTTTACGAGGTTCTTACTTCTCCATTAAATGGATTATAAGTTATAATTTGGTCGTGTAATATTAAATAATATGTTGAAGTGGAGGCTGGAAACGCTTCTTCGGCTTCAAATTCAATCCTTATGTCGACAGTCAATGTTTTTACGTTGTCGTTTTGTCTACTTATCTCAATGACAATAATTGAACAATGGGTTTTGAACTCTGATCGAGTTAATAAAGTTAATAATCTTACTGATACCGGCTCTCCTCGAAGATCGATTAATTCGTTATTCTGATTTTTTAAAATTATACTAGCACATGTTATAGATGTAGTATTGAGGAGGTAAAATACCAAATGTGTAGGTATCTCAATTATTTTGTAACCTAGAGGTACGTTAGGATAATACTCTTATATTGTATGGTACTGATTTCCGTTATTGAAAGAACCTATAACTAGATTTGATTCGATATATATATACAGTTTGTTTCGGTGATATTGACCAAAGTATCCGACACATGTTTAATATCGGCATCATATAATTTATTTTTAAATCCTAACAACATTACTATATTATTAGGCATAGATAAATCTACCAATATGCTACATAACATTTCACATTTTAACGTGTTGTCATTTGCCTTCAACTCAAACGTCACCTTAGAATCAGATAATGCATGTTTTATTGCTGTCTCGATTTCACTCAACTCGTAAGAACCTATAAGTAATAAATATACATCATTGATTAAAATATTTTTTTCCGTCTTATAAATGAATCCTATTTTGTTGCATTTAGCGGTAATGTTAGAAATAGAATTATTTGTTTGAAAATCCAAAAGGGAGATCTTAGAATTTTTGCCGACTTCTAATAGCCGAAAAATTTCGCAAGATAATTCACTCGAGTTTCCGGTTAACGTTATAGTATACATGATAAAAATTATAGACACAAGTGCCCGCGTTTGTTGTATTATATTTCTGATGTCTATCGTAATTATATTCGATATTACAACCGTTGAAATATTTCTGTATTTCTAGTGTTGGTGTTAAATTACTGAAACTGTCGTAATATTTAACTTGTTTTCTGAATTTTTTATACGCTACTCAGTGAATACCTGTACTGATTTCGCCATCTAAATTAACTACAGCTGACTCTTGATCTATTGGATGTAAAGAAAACTTAGTTCTAGAAAATACACCAATAAAATGAGGTATTTTCAACATGTCTGCGTATTTTATAATCTTATAATCATATAACGGTCTATCGGGTAACGTGGAAATTAGTTTTTCGACCTAATTTTTTTCTCTAATCCATCTTTGTAAGGTGCTAGGTATAATTCTTTACCTTTTATAATTTTATATGATTTTCCCTTGTGTGGTGTAAGATATAAACCTTTACCTAAGTGAATAGGTGTGTTTTTACCAGAATTTAATTCGTTCACGACTTTTACTATATTACTAACACCGCCGGTAGGCGCGCCTAATGCCGATAAACCAGCGAAAATAAGTATTAAAGGTAAAACACAACCCTTTTTTGGTATTGATATAATTTTTGGAATTTTATTTTTCTTATTTTTTTTCGATTTTTTTGCAGCTATCAGACATATTTTTACTAATTTAGTTATATTTTTTTCATTAATTTTGTTTTTTTTTGCATTTTTAGCTGCTATGACGATTTGTTTGAATCCGCAACCACTACCCATCTTACACTTAACCTTCATAGCTGTAGTCACCAACCAAGACACAGTTTTTCCCTTAATACTCGTATTTTTAGATATAAACATTTCCCAAGCTTGATTTTCTAATATTTTGTCAGCTCTATGTCTATCTTTTAGCGAATTACTTTTTTCATACGCTATATCATGAGCTCTGGCCAACTCGTCGAGATTGTTAATACCTCGATCACGGCGTGCTAACCTTTCTTTTAATTTAGTCCCCGGACCGGCAAATATAGAAATATAAATAAAATTTAGATCCGATTTGATAGTATATAATGTAAAATGACTTACCTATAACCCTATAACCGGGTAAATGTTGTTCTACCGGTAAGTGGTTTATAACCCAGTTAATAAGACCGGAGCCCTTATTGTTGTTTCGCTTACGAACGTGAAATATCGTGTGACGCTTTCAAAAACTACACACCACTATATATACATAATGATACACGATGCGTTTTTTCAGTAAGAGAAAAAAATCGAAATATATAACATTGATACCCCCGACACGATAAATTTAGATATGGTAAGCTTTTTCCAAACATGATAAGATCGTTAGTCTTATGGAGTTCGGGTTGCGGTAAAACCAATCTGATGTATTTTCTACTCGTTGATGAAAACGAGTTACGATTTGAAAACATATATATTAATTAAATAATGTTAAAACAATCGAAATATAAATTATTGAAACGTATTATCGATGAGATTCACAGTGTTAAAATGTTTACCTTTTACGAAAACAATAAAGTCATTTCGCCTGAAAAAGTCTTGCCAAATTCAATTTTTATCTTCGACGGTGTTATGGGAGAACAACAAGGGGTCATAAGAGAATATTTTTCTCGAGGTTGCCACAATAAAATAGATATATTTTATTTGGCTCAGAGTTATTCGAAAGTATCTAAACAACTGATAAGCGATAACGCAAATTTAATTTTATTTAAATAAGACGAAATCAATTTAAAATATGTATACAACGAACACTGTTCAAGCGATATGTCATATATACAATTTAAACATTTTTGCAATACGTATTAGAATCGTAGTAGGTTCGCATTTGTTGTTATTTGTAAAGTTAGGGAACGTGAAAACGGGCGTTATCGTTTTGGGTTTGACACCTATGTAGTTATATAAGATGGTGTTAACAGAAAAATTGCCATTTAAAACATAATCATGAAGGAAGCTAGTAATATATTACAAGAGTTAGTTAAAGTTAAGGAAAGCATTAGATATAAATATACTGCATTAAAAACCGGTGAAGCTAATGTCCAGCAGTTTATGACTCAAATATTCAAACCAATTATAGATACTTTGGTTAAAATTGCTAGTACACGCGATTTAAAAACAATAGAAAAAATAGATAATAGATTCTGAAATTATTAATAATAACGGCGACGATGATAACGACCATGAACATGAAATAGAAAATTGGTTTCAATATTTAGACCTGGATAAAACTTTTGGACCGAAAAAACTTAGAATTGGTGATATTGTCTTGGGTGATAAAGAAATAAAATTGACTCGCAATACTATAGTTATTTAAAGAACTGTTTATCTACTATCCTCGTTTTTTATACTGCTAATATTTCTGAAAAATCCACGTACTTATACCTATAATGATTTAAAAATATATAAGTCTATATTAATTCAGACATCAGTTCATTTAACGACAAACGGATCGAAAATAAAAAAATGCATCATGTAATAAATATCATAATATTATAATTAAATTATTTCCTTCGGGAGGTGAACTGTTTACGAGACTACAGAAAAATAACTTAGATTAATAATCAGAAAATTAAATTCAAAATACTGACAAATATTGAAGGATTTAATATATAAAAGGCTTTGTCCGTCTAAGGTATTTTCTTTACAAATCTTATAACTATTGATTAACATGGTCTATCAATATACAAACATGTTGTTGCAGGCATATTCCAAGGTATGTTGTTTTTCTTAAATAATATTTAAATAACGGTAAAATATAAATGTATTGATTAGGTAACGGATATTTTTATAAGTATATTATTCTTAAATAAATATATGTTAGCCGTTGTAGCATACGTTCATGATACATAATGTATTCGTCACCTATTACAGATATGTGTGTGTATATAATAATATGGTGGTGGTATATACTCGTGATAAAATAAATAAGTGATAAAGTGTTAGGCAGGCGCAGATAAAATATATACATTGATAACTGATAACTGATAACTCTCATGCGTAGGCTCGAAAAATATACGTTACGTGTGTAATATGTTGTCATATACGTATGCGTGTAAACGTTTTTCCAAGGCTGGGCAAGTTAATGATTTTTTTTAACTCAGTTAAGTTAAGTTAATATGCACCAATAACAGAAAGTTAAAAGTTAAAAGTTAACTGAAATATAGATTAACTCAGTTAAGTTAAAAGTTAATACCAATTTTTTTTTAACTTTTTATTAAGTTAAAAAAAAGTTAATTTTTTTTTCCATGCCAAAACCAAATTATAGATTATAGTGTTTATACATTATATAGTATTTCCATATTGTATATTGTATTTTTAATAACAGTAGTTATTTATCTAATAAGTAATAAGTAAAACCAATAAATAATAATTAATACCTAAAAATAATAAATTAG
>JACXSJ010004743.1:0-11269 GCA_014851325.1 Pentalonia nigronervosa | reverse complement strand
AATTTGAAAAAAAGGCGATTTTACGAGCTCAAATCAAAGAATATAAAACAACAATTTCAAGAAAAAAGAAAAGAACAATTCCATATGATGAATCAAGACAAGATGATGTTCAGTTAACAGGAAGAAATCGTTTTAGAATCAATACATATTTAACAATAATAGATAAATTAAATAATGAGCTTCAAAAAAGACGTGAAGCTTATAAATATTTTTGTGAACCTTTTACTTTTATAAACACACTTAAAAACATGAAACAAAATGAAATATCAGAAAAAGCTAAAAAGACTTTGTAAAATTTATAAAACTGATATAGATTATGAAGAGTTTGAGCACGAACTATTACATTTTCGATCTCTTTTGATTTCCAAGTATAATGAAGAAAAATTCACTGCATTAAAACTATTGGAAATAATTTATAAAAATGACTTAAAGTCGGTGTTTCCAAACATAGAAATAATTTTGAGGATTTATATTTCAACACCTGCCACTAATTGTACTGCGGAAAGATCATTTTCTTCTTTGAAGCGGATAAAAACTTATTTACGTTCAAAATTAGGACAAGAAAAATTAAACTCCTTGGCGATTTTGTCGATTGAAAGTGAAATGATAGAAGAAATACAATTTGAAGACATAATTCAAAATTTTGTGGAAAAAAAAGCAAAACGCAAACAAATGAAATAGTTTATTTTTTTACATTATTTTTATATGTTGTATAATAATAAGTACGAATTTTTAAGTTTGATTAGTTGCTTTTGTTTTTTTATAATACTATAATTTAAATTTGATTGAAAACATTAATTTTTTGAAGGAACTTAATTATATTATCTATATTATAATTATATTTCATTGGTACAGCAAATTCAAAAAAATGGTGATGTATTATATTTTAATAAATATTGTGTTGTTATACTATTTACTTGATTAGAACAGTTTATTAACATAACCGCCATTAATTATTGTTTAGTATCAGTCTTTATGATTTATTTTTTTAGTATTTATGTTAAATAAATATTTAAAAATACGTTTTCTCGTTGATAAGTTTAATGAGGCGGCAAAAAAAAAATTTGCCTAGGGGCGGCAATTGTGTAAATCCGTCTCTGAGTATGAGTATGTAATATAAGAGCACACATAATAATGATTTGGTATCGGCCGATTAATAAGTTTGATGGGCTTCATGATTCACTTCAAACTAAACAGTCGGTGAACTATCGGCCGACTGCTTAATCAGTATAGCACTGTCCCATCGCCCGCACACATGCAGATTCATTAATCGGCCGACGCGGATACTGCTGCTAGATGTCGCTACTTATAGAAACATGTATTAAAAATTTAATTGAGGAAGTTGAAAAAAGACCCGCGCTGTATAAAAAAATTTAAAAGAGTACTCGGATATTCATCTAAAGGAAAAATTGTGGAAGTCTGCGAAATAGTTGTTCCTGGTTGGAATGAACTTAGTTCCCAAGATAAAACAAAGGAAGGTAAATAATCGCTTTATTACTTTTATTAATTACTTGAATTCTAAAATATAGTAAATAAGGTGCATTACACTAAATACAATAAACAAACATATATGTGTAATAAAAAGTACTCCCGATCCCAAACTCGTGATATAATTTTGCGGGGGAATGGTCTATATAAGTATATAACTATAGTGACCACTATTACATTATTTGTTGAACTATCGACTGGTTTATAATATTGTAAATTGTATAATGCATGATATACTCATTTTTTTATCTAGATAAAAATGCATTAATCTTTTATTTTAGATTTAAATTTAAGTAATTCTATATTTATCTTTAACCAACACTGTACTTAACTAAAACAAAATAAAATAAATTACATATCAATGTGATACGAATCAAATAAGAAAATTATTATTATTTTATGTCAAATAAAATAATTAGTACAATTATATACATTATTACATAACACCTAGGGTAATTTCAAATTTTACAATGAAAAATAATATAAACATAAATAGATACAAGGTAAAATAATAAATATATTTTAAAAATAACAACAGAATAAATGTTACCCACAACTGAATTATTATTAGATCATTTCACTTTGTCATATTGACATGAAATAGCGCCTTTGGGCGAAATAAAATATAAAGACATATACTGACGCACATTATCCATATTATTTCTTCCTCGGTTGTTTTCATTGATTAATGTTAAGTTATTCATTAGAGCACTGTAGAGAGTATCTGTGAATTTTATTCCATTTTTGATGCGGACATAATTATGAAGAACACAGCAGGCTTTAATAATTCGAACACAAAAATTTATATTTACATCAATTGGGCGGTGAAAAATACGCCATTTGTTAACGAGAATGCCGAAAATACACTCAACTATACGTCGAGTTCTTGTATACTTATAATTAAAAATTTTTTTTGTATAGTTTAAATTTCTTCTTGCATATGGTCGTAAAATGTAATTTCCAAGTCCAAATGCTTCATCACCAACGACAGAGAATGGAATTACATTTCCGTCATCATCATTGGGCAAATGCCTTCCATAGAGAACATTTAGCTGGTTCTCAGAAAGCCGTTTACCCATTTCAGATGATTTAAATCGCTAAACTTAGTCGCTAACTGTTCCATAAGAACCAACATCAATGTATACAAATTTGTAATCTGCATCTGTCCAAGCCATCAATACGCAAGAAAAGTATTTTTTATAATTAAAATATGATGATCCGGAATGTTTAGGTTGAATCATTTGTATATGCTTGCCATCTATCGCTCCTATGATGTTGGGAAAATTCGTACGACTATAGAATTCGTCAGCAATTTTAATCCAGTCATCTTCTTGCTTAATTGCCATAAATAAAAGTTGAAATATATTCCATATTTCCTCACATGTAGTTTTAATAATATTTGCTATCATAGAAGCTCCCATTAAATAATTAAAAGATAACGCGTTGAAACTAACTCCAGTGGCCAGATATCTAAACAAAATTAATAATACTATTTTACCACGTAGAATATGTTTTTTACGTAAAAATATAATAATAGGTACGTATTATCGATTAGACCTTCTATTAAGCAAACTCATATAAATATATAATATTATCATTTTAATATTTTAATATTTTGAATGTAAAAATATAAATTTAAATAATCGATTATAAATTTATAAATAAAATCTATTAATCACAAAAGTAATTATGTCTGCACTCGGTGTATTATTTTTACAGTATTTAAAAATATCCAAATTATTTATGTTATTGTAATAATTATTTAGATAAATTAAATCAGATATTCAGATATCAGCTCAGTCTCTTTTTTCTAATTTTTCAGATGATTCAGAAATATATGATTTGTAAACAAGTTAATTTCTTAAAACTTTTCAATTTTAATTAAAGATTAATTAATATTTGTGGTAATTTATAATTTTAATTTTAATAAAAGTTAATTTATAGTATGTTTTGTATATCTTACCGTATTGTAACATTCAACCTTTCCTCCACTGGTATAGAAAGTCTTAAATGCGTGTCTTCCTTCGCAATTACTGGACCAATTAATTTAACAAGTTCATTAAAGCTGTTTATGCTCATTCGGTAATAGTCAAAAAATTTTTTTAGAAAACATAATAATTTTGAATGCATTGTATAAAACTTTCCTTGAAATAATCCATCAGTGTACATAGGATGCACCCAAAATTCTCGGTTTCTTTTCTTCTTAATCCTTCTTATTCGTTGTATAAAAGAAATAATTATATTTCTGGACAACATTTTAATTTCCACGCTACCACTTTCTTCAGTTGCAGCGTACCAACTAACCAAATAATATCAAAATAATCAATAATCGGCCGACTGTTGGCTGGTGTGTGTGTAGTCACTACCGACCAGACTATTTAGTTGGTTTACAGTGTTTGCTAGCTGCCCAACCCGACTAAACTATCGGCCGATAAAAAGTCTGTAGTCTGTGGTTACCCTTACGGGTACGAGCGGAAGATTATGAGACCAGCCGACCCGTATTCCCGTTCTCGTATGGCCGTACTGGCGTACTCCCGTATAAACTGATACCATAATATTATATTATTATTATATTAATAACTATTAACTACGGAATAATGTTTGTATTAAAATGTTATATTCTTTTTTGACATTTTAATATATTATACAAATGAAAGAAACAAAAATGTACAATTAGTACAATTACTAATGTTTAATTTGCTTAAAAAAACATATTCCTCTTCCTACATTTTTAAGTAGTGAGGCACCGTCTCACTTGCCTCACCCCCCAAAACCGCCACTATCAAAGAGTGGATTAAATTAACGTTAGCCATTTAAAGTCAGCCATAGTTATGTTTATAATTTATACTTAATCACATAAATCTAAAAATTAATAAATAAATAACCGTAATCTGGCAACAAATTCATTCGGGTCGTTCTAATATACTAAGTTATTTTTCAGTAGTCTCATAAACAGTTCACCTCCTGAAGAAAATAATTTAATTATAATATGATATATTTTACATGATGTATTTTTATTTTCGATCCATCTGTCGTTAAATGAACTGATATTTGAATTAATATAGATTTATATATTTTCAAATCATTATCGTATAAGTACGTGGATTTTTCAGATTAATTGAATATGACCCAAGGTTGATCAATAAGCAGTTTTTTCGATAATTATAGTGTTTCGAGTAAATTTTATTTCTTTATCACCCGAGGCAATATCACCGTTTTTTAAGTTTAAAGGTTTTATCCACGTCAGTAGATTGAACCAATAATCTTCTATTTCATGTTTATCATCGTCGTTGTCGTTATTAATAATTTCAGAATCTATTACCTTTTTTTTCTTTATTGTTTTTAAATCGCGTGTACTAGAAATTTTAGCCAAAGGATCTATAATCGGTTTGAATGTTTGAGTCATCAACTGCTAGACATTAGTTTCACCGGTTTTTAATGCAGTATATTTACATCTAATGATTTCCTTAGTTTTGACTAACATTTGTAATATATTACTATCCTTCTTCGTGATTACGTTTTAAATGGTAATTTTTTCTGTTTACACCGTCTTATATAACTACATAGGTATCAAGCCCAAAACGATAACGCCCGTTTTCACGTCCGCTATCTTTACAAATAACAATAAATGAGAACCTACTACGATTCCAACACGTATTGCAAAAATGATTAAATTGTAATTATGACATATCGCCTGAACAGTGTTCGTTGTATACATGTTTTAAATTAGTTTCGTCTTGTTTGAATAATATAATTAAATTTGCGTTATCACGTATCAGTTGTTTAGGTACTTTCGAAAAACTCTAAGCCAAATAAAATATATCTATTTTATTGTGGCGACCTCGAGAAAAATATTTTCTTATGACCCCTTGTTGTTCTCCGTTAGCATCGTCCAAAATAAAAATTGAATTTGGCAAGACTTTCTCAGGTGAAATGACTTTATTATTTTCGTAAAAGGTAAACATTTTAACACAGTGAATTTCATCGATAATGCATTTCAATCATTTATATTTCAGTTGTTCTAATGTTTATGAAGAAATATATATGTTTTCAAATCGTAACCCTTTTCATCGACAAGTAGAAAATATATTAGATTAGTTTTTCTGCAACCCGAACTCCCTAAGACTAATGATCTTATTGTGTTTGGAGATAGCTCATCATGTCTAAATTGTATCGTATCGGGGGTATTAATGTTATATATTTCGAGTTTTTTCTCTTACTCAATAAAACGTATCGTGTATATATATTGGTGTGTTGTCTTTGAAAGCGTCATACGATATCTTACGTTCGTAAGCGAAACAACAATAAGGGCTCCGGTCTTATTAACTTGATTATAAACCATTTACCGGTAGAACTACATTTACCCGGTTATAGGTAAGTGATTATACAATATATATACTATCAAATCGTATCTAAATATCATTTATATTTCTAGATTTGCCGGTCCGGGGACCAAATTAAAAGAATAGCACGCGCTGATCGAGGTATTAACAGCCTTGACGAGTTGGCCAGACCTCATGATATAGCGTATGAAAAAAGTAATTCGCTAACTGATAGACATAGAGCTGACGAAATATTAGAAAATCAAGCTTGGGAAGTATTTAAATCTAAAAACATGGGTATTAAGGAAAAAGCTGCGTCTTGGTTGGTTACTACAGCTATGAACGTTAAGCGTAAGATGGGTGCTGGTTGAGGACTCAAACATAAACAAATGGTCGTAGCGGCTAAAAATGTGATCAAAAATAAAATGAATGAAAAAAAATATAACTAAATTAGTAAAAACATGTCTGACAGCTGCAAAAAAATTGAAAAAAAATAAGAAAAATAAAACACCAAGAATTATACCAATACCGAAAACGGTGATATTTTACCTTTAATACCTATTTTCGCTGGTTTATCGGCATTAGGCGCGCTTACCGGCGATGTTGGTAATATAGTAAAAGTCATGAACGAATTAAATTCTGGTAAAAACACACCTATTCACTTAGGTAAAAGTTTATATCTTACATCACACAAGGGAAAATCATATAAAACTGTAAAAAGTAGACCTTACAAAGGTGGGTTAGTGAAGAAAATTGGGTCAAAAAACTAATTTCTACGTTACCCGATAGATTATGAGATTATAAAATACGCAGACATGTTGAAAATATCTTATTTCATTGGTGTATTTTCTAGAGACAAGTTATCTTTATATCCAAAAGATCAAGAGTCAGCCGTAGTTGATTTAGACGTTGAAATCGGTACAGGTACTCATTGGGTAGTGTATAAAAAAATCGGAAAACAACTTAAATATTACAACAGTTTCAGTAATTTAACACCACCGCTAGAAATACAGAAATATTTCAATAGTTGTAATATCGAATATAATTATGATAGACATCAGAAATATAATACAACAAACTGTGGGCACTTGTGTCTACAATTTTTATCATGTACTCGTATACTATAACATTAACCTGAAACTCGAGTGAATTACCTTGCGACTTTTTTCCGCCGTTAAAAGTCAGCAAAAATTCTAAGATCTCCCTTTTGGGTTTTTAAACAAATAATTCTATTCCTAACATTACCGCTAAATGCAACAAAATAGGATTCATTTATAAGACGGAAAAATATTTTAATCAATGACGTACATTTAATACCTCAAGGTTCTTACAAGTTGAACGAAATCGAGACAGAAATAAAACATGCATTATCTGATTCTAAGGTGACGTTTGAGTTGAAGGCAAATAACAACAAGTTAAAATGTGAAATGCGTAGGCGTAGAATGGTGGGGACTAAGGGTGCTATAGCCCCCCCAGAATTCTACTAAGCCCCCCTCCTTCATGAGAGACTTCATGAGAGACTTGCTGAAGAAATTAAATTAAGAAAAGAAGCTGAAGATAGAGAAAAAGAATTATTAGATAAAGTTAATAGTTTAAGTTTACAGTTGGCTGATAAATATTCAATTGATTATTGTCTTAAGGTGTGTAAGGATAATTTAAAGTCTACATTATTTATGTTAGTTAATTCTCAAATGAAAAATTTAAAAAAAAAACAAAAGCGTCAAAGGTATTCAAATGAGATAAAACAGCTTGCACTTAATATTTATTTTCTTGGTCCTAAAGTTTACAAATTATTACAAAATTCTTTATCTCTTCCTAGTATTCGTACCTTAAGAAGTGTTACAAATAAATATGAACTTATTTCAGGTCTAAATGATTTCTTTTTCAATTTTTTATCTTTTAAAATTAGTAATTTCAAATCTGAAGCTTTAGATTGTATTCTATGTGCTGATGAAATGTCTTTAAAAACTAATCTCTTTTATAATGTATCTAGAGATAAAATAATTGGATTTCATGAATCTGTGTCTCTGAAGAAATATGAACCGGACAAATATGCTTTGGTTCTGATGATCAGAGGTATAAACCACAATTGGAAACAACTAATTGCCTACTTTCTAGTTTCAAGCAGCTGTACTGGTATTGATTTAAAAGATATAATTTTAACTACAATTTTGTCGCCTTCAAAATATTAATCTAAATATTAAAGCATTTGTAACTGATCAAGGATCAAATTTTACCCATTTAGCTAATGACCTTTATGTTTCTCCTGACCGGCCATTTTTTGAGATAGAAGGTAAACAAATTATTTATATTTATGATCCTCCTAATCTTATAAAATCAACCCGTAATATGTTATTTAAACATAATTTTCAAATTAATGACAACATTATAACCAAAGATCATATTGTGTCTTTTTATAATTATGATTCTGAATGTAATCTTCGTTTAGCTCCTAAATTAAAATATTCTCACATTTATCCTAGCCCATTTGAAAAAATGAGAGTGTTTTTAGCTGCTCAAATTTTTAGTGAGAGCGTTGCAGCTGGCATGTCCACAATCTTAATTTCTAAAATTTTACCGCCTTCTGCTCAATTCACAATAAATTTCATTAATGATATGGACAAATTATTTGATATATTTAATTCTTCAAAAATTCCTGGCCTTAAATCTTTTAAACGACCATTCAAAAATACTCCAGAACAAATTAACCATTTAAATAAAATGGTTGATGTATTTAGAAACATAAAGGTCATTCATAAGTTTAAGAAAACTGATGAAACTAAACGTATGAATTTCATCAAAGGTTGGCTAATTTCTATAAATGGATTACAAATGCTTTATACTTCTTTAAATCCAACAAAAGATATTAATTATGTTCTGTATACTGGTAGAATAAATCAGGATTGTTTGGAAAATCTATTCTGTACTTTTCGTCAACAACAAGGTAATAATTTTAATCCAACTCCCATTCAATTGAGTTGGGCTTTTAAAAAAAATATTTTGTTTAAATTATTTTCAAACTTCACCTGGCGCTAATTGTGTAAAGGATTTGGACCAACTATTATGTTCAGAAATAATTACTGATGAAGTGCTTAATATATTAGAGCCAGAAAGGAATCTTTTCAAATTTAAACCAATTAGTATCGGCACAGTTGATTATAGAAATTTAGATTCACCTGAGAGGAACACATTTACATATGTGTGTGGTTGTTTGATGAAAAAATGTCTTGAAAAGCATATATGCCAAGATTGTATTAATTATGCTCGTCATCAAAAACAGTTAGACCACTCTCATTTATTGTCATTTTTTAAAGCATATCCTACAAGTGACCACACAACATTTGGAAACTTGTTAGTCCCTCATAATAATTTTTATAATTTTATTTATGAGTTAGAAAATATTTTTATTAAATTATTTCCATCCATTTCTATTAAAAATGGTGTTGGTTCCAAGCTAAGATTACACTTTAGTAATGTTCCTTATAGTCATCCGTGTAAATTTTTCGACAAATCTTTTTTATTAAATTTATATTTTAAATTCAGAATTTTTACGGCAGTTAAATTTTTAAATCGAATTCTGCTACAAGAAAAAAATTAAAGAATAGAAAATTAACTATTTTATCTCATTTGTAGTATTCCATTTGTTTATTTTCATTTTTCTAATTTAGTATTTCATTTAACCATAATTATTAACTTATTAAATGTCTAAAATTAAAAAAAATACTGTACCAACATTAAGTTTTGATGTATATTAGGAAAACTTTAACAGTAAAAAAAATTATACCTATTTTGATAATTATTTAATTATTATTATTATTTTTTATTATTTAATTATTTAATTTATTTATTTTTTATTATTTATGTGTTAACAATTTGTTTTTATTATTAATAATAATATTTTTATGTGTGTATTGATAACTACTATACTTAATACTGTATATATTAAATAATAATAATATATTTTATTTTTTATTTATTTATTTATATACCATATACTATAGTATATAGCTCTATTAAAGAAAAAAGTGAATTTCCTTTCATTAAATCCAGATCTTACAATGAATTATGTAATTAATGAACATGTAATATCAACAATATTTTATATTAAATTTTAGGTCAACACTGATGAGCCCTTTCAAAATGTCGAACTATATTTTCGGGCGGCCATAAGAGCCGTGTATTACCTTATCAGTTTCCATTCTGATTTAATCTATTTTGTGATTCGAGTATTATTGGCTTGCTACTGATTAGTCACACCCAAACGTATTCGTGAGCGTGTTTTCTACTATTAATTTTATTACTTGCCTGTCTTAGGCGCGCGGTTTCTCTAGTCCTATTCTCAGAGTTCCCTATGTTAATTTCCTAATTAATTTTATAGTCGGTCTAACTTTGTCTTTTCCCACACTATTAAGACTATAGTGCTAAACTAAACTGTCCTACTAAAACTAGAACACGACACGACTATCGACTGCGCTATACTAAATAGTATTAAAAACCCACATTTTGTACGATTCAATGATTATGAAAATAATTATTGTACAATACCAAAAAAGTAAAACCGATTAACCGATAATATTGTAGATGAAAATATAATCTTGAAACGACGATAATTGACGAGATAATATAAGAGCAGTGGCGCCGAACCCCATACCCAAGTATGGCGACTGCCATAGTGAATTATATGGTGGGTGGGTGCTGGGTAGATGACATATAGTTTGGTACATACAGCCCAATACCCATGTGTAATTATTATGAAAGTATAAAACTTTTTAACATAATTACATTACAACACATCAGTTGTTAATATTGTGATACGACGATTGCGCCGATAGTCGATACAAGCCGTAGACCGTTAGAACGTAGATAAATGCGATAACAATAATGCGTTATACCTACAGACTGTAAAATACCAAATATTTCTATTTTTGGATTATGTCATATTGTCATGTTGTGGACTTGTGATAATATTCACTGGCTAGTGTCTGGTCTTTTGGCTACGCCACTATAAACTATACTCTATGTTTATCAGTAGGTATCAATAATTTATTTACAAAATGATATGGACCTCACAGAGGACGAGGAGTCGTGAATGGACGAAAAGGAGCTTTGAAGTCGCGGTGTTGAAATAATTGTAAAAAAACTATTTAATATTATGATGATTGATTTATTATAGTTCAGAAAATCGACTGGCGTGAAGGTGCTCTCTGTAGCCTGGCAAAATCACGTCTGAATTGATGCCGATTCGGGCTCCCTTATATTTTTGGCTACTCCTCCTATCGGTCCCTACGTCGTCCTAAAGAGATAGCGTTGACCTCATTTGTGTTATCGTGTACGATTATGCTAGTTCCAGGAAATGCCATCTGCCCACGCTCTGTCACCGAGTGGCGATAACCCACCGGATGCGACTAGTCCATACATTATAATTCCTAGTATTTCATATTTTTATTAATATAAAAATT
>JACXSJ010004741.1:0-11286 GCA_014851325.1 Pentalonia nigronervosa | reverse complement strand
TGGTTGGTGACTTTATACCACCAGAAGAACCAGTTTGGGAACTTTATATAGTTATGCGTAGGGTTATAGATATTTTAATATCAACATCACTGACAATAGATAGTTGTTCAATGTTACAAACCTTAGTAGCAGAGATGAATGAACTCTACTTAAGGTACAGTAATAGTCATCTCAAACCAAAATTTCATTTTTTAACACAATATCACTCCATGATCAGAAAATTTGGTCCTGTCATAAACTTTTGGTCCATGAGATTTGAAGCAAAATATAGGATTTCAAAGATTTCTGCTAGATCGTCATTCAATAGAAGAAATATTTGCATGACATTGGCAATAAGGCACCAACTTCAATTAAATGAAATGTTTACTAAAGGTAAATTAAATAAATAAGTTATTGTAGGACCTCGAAAAGAAATAGATTCCATTAAAGCCTGTCTAATTCAAAATGAACTAAACCTTGATAACATAGAAAAATTAATAAGAGTTAAATGGGCCGAAGTAAAGGGAACGCGTTATAAACTAAAAACTATTTTGACGTTAGATATTATGAACGATAATCCAAATTTTGTTATTGTAAAAGATATTTTTCTTTATGGACCGAATAGGGTAGTTTTTGAGTGCAGTAAATTTACAACAATTGGTTTTGATGAACATGTTTTTTGTTATGAAGTAACATCACCAGAAATAAATAATATATGTTATATATTCCAAGATTTATTGATATCACCTATACCTAATACTTTAAATATTGTATCAAATGGAATATATTATATAACTGTGAGAAGTCCTTTATAAATAATAGTTTACCTAAGTATCAATTGTAAATATTTTGTATATTTTTAATATTGTATATGTGTATTGAATATTTTTTTTAGTATATTGTAATGTAAAATAATTATATTAAATATGTTTATTTAATTTATGTCAACGAATAAAAAATAATTATTAATTTGAAAACTGCTTTTCTTTCAACTATTTAATCAAGTTGTAATAACTAAATAGTAATATTGTAACAACTGAGTAATTTTGTAACAATAACTATCAGATACACAATTTCAACAAGTTAGTTTTGTAGTACCCTCTAAATAATTTGTAGTTTATACAATTAGATATGTAAAGTCAAAAAAAAAAATATTTCTGCTTTACTTAAGTGTTCTGTTAAATCCGCACAGTGTTTTGCTGATTTTTCAAAATAACTTAGTAATAGTAACTGAACATTTTGTAAATGTCATACTGAGTTCATCCATAAATATACATACTTTCTGTTGTCAATACTGATCACATTCAGTTTTAATAACAGAACAAATTTGTTGTTACTACAACTTCTGATTAACAGGAATGAGTTAGTAAGCGTAACCATTCAAATTGCTGTCCCTGAGCCAACAGGAATTCGCAGTTATTATTACTACATTTTGATTATCTTAACAGAATATTTTTTTCAGTGTAGGAATGACCATGAGGTAGGAAGAGGTTTACAATTTTACATTATACTATTACATTATATACATCAAGGAGGATTATAAAATAATAATTATTTAACCAATTAACCATAAAATTAAATTATTGAAATTTTTATTTAATTAATAGTATAAATTGGACACTTAAAACATTAATTATATTTATTAAAATATTAATCTACAAATAAAAATTGTAAATTTCTTTTTTTAACACCAATATATATTTATTACTTGTTCTATATATTCATTCTTTTTATCATCAATTTTTTCCCTATGTACGCTTATCATACATAAGCCATCAAGTCTATCTTCACTCATTGTAGATCTCGTCCATGTCTTTACTCTTCTTAGTGTACTGAATGATCGTTCTACAGTGTATGTCGTAGGTACCAATGTAATATATATCATTATACCTTTCTTGACAGCAGGAAAAAAATTCACACTCCTTTAATAATTTTTTATAATCTACCATTGTATCATTTATAAATGATTATTGTGATTTTAATTGTCAATAATCATACCAAATTAAACCATTAACTTTTATATTAGGTATTTCAAAATAATTTTCAATATCATGAAGTATGTTAATATATTCATTTTTTTGTAGTTTAATCATTTCATTTGGAAGCAACCAACATAATTTAAATGGAGTCTCGTTGTTTTCATTAAATCGATTATTTAACGAGTTAATAATAAAGTCTAAATATGGTATATACATGGATACTCTATAATAATCTTCAATAGAATCATTTGATGAACAGTTATGATTTGATCGTTGACTCTGATGATTTGTTCTTCGAGGTATTTTAAGTATAAAATCTAAGTTATTTGCTGCTTTAGTTATTTCCTCAAAAATTGTATTAAAATACTCTATGCTTTTTTCTCTAAGTTTATTTAGTATACCAAGAAGTTCAGTTTTAATAAATGTATGAACAGAATGGAGATTAATACTTGTGCTTTGTAATTTGGTCACAACTGGTTCTAGAACAGAAGAATAATAAGCAATTACTTTTAAACTAATCAAAAAAGTACAATTTAATATGGCTGATGAAAGTTGCAATGCACGATTTCTTGTAACAGCATTTGCTTCTGAACTAATAGATAATTTTTCAAAAATAGTTTTAATTTCAATGAAATTTTTATCAAATAGCCAAATACATTATTCGGACCAACGTGTCTCACAAAATAATGAAATATTTGGAATAAGTTTTCTTCTCAAAATACTTTCTCTAAAAAATTTGATTATTTCCTTTACAGTACCAATAGTATTTCTGATTTCAGGAATTGAATTTTGATCGTTAACTATTAAATTTAGCTTATGTGAAGCACAATAAAAATAACAAGCAGTTGGATACTTTTTTCGTATAATTTCCTATACACCATTTTCTTTACCACTCATGGTTGAACAATCATCAAACCCTAGGCCAACAAGTTTCAACATATTTAAACCATATTTTTCTGTTGATTCTAATATACTTCTTGATACACATTCTGCATTAAAAACATGTATTTCACTAAATCCAATAAATTCCTCGTGCACTACATAATTAATATCAATATATCTTACACCAATAGATAACTGTTCCTTTCCTGCAATATCTGCTGTTTCATTAGCCAGTAAAGAAAATGCAATTGAATTATTTACTTGGGATACAACATCATTATGAATTACTTGACTACAAACTTTAATAATTTCATTTTGAATTGTATGTGACACATATTTGGATTTCCCAGAGACCGTGTCAAAATAGTTCGATAAAATATTATCACCTGAATCAATCCGAAATTTCAATGAATAAACAAAATTACCTATATCAGCAGTGTTTCCTCTAAGGGCAATATTATGTTGTCCACAAAACAATATTGATTTTATGATTGATCTCAATTTTTTTCTATTATCTTCAACTACTTTATGTACTGTAGAATTAATTTGCTCCATGACATTTATTTTTTTTTTTTAATTCATACTGACTAAAAACAATTTTGCTGTAATTTTTGAATCATTATGCCACTATGTTCTTTTATGTTTTTTTAACTCTTCAATAATCTGATGAAATTTTGTGAATAGTGTAATAATAAAAGAACCTTGTTTACCTCTGTGCACATTAGGTTTAAATAAAATACAAAATTTACAAAAAACCCCTTTATGTTTAGGTGAATAAATTTACTTCAAATTAAATGCTCGTTTAGAATTTGATGTCATGTCATTTTTAAAATTATAATTTATAGTTGGTTTGTATGGATTAATTAGTAAACTGTACTTTTTGTCTTCTGGAATTGGATGAATATTAATAAAATCTCCAACATCTAACGAATCATATATATTTTTAGCATCGTTACTTACACCTAAAAAGTAATTAAACTAACATAATTATATAGAAACATTGAAAAAATAAAATAAAATATTTAATAAATATTCAATCCTATACATAATATGATATAATAATAATATTTCAATGAATAAAATAAATCCTATACTTACAAAATGTTGATACTACTTCAGATATGTCTGAATCGGTTATGATGCTGGCACATATACTACTATTGGTAGACGTACCTTATGTATTATCTATATAAATATAATAATTTATGTAATATAGAATATAGCTTCGATATTTTTATTTATATACATAAATTAAAATTAATAATTATTCAATTCATTGTATTTGTATATTTATTTGCATGGTTAAAAAAAAATTAAAAGTCTAATAAGTAATTAAATATTAATACAACATATTTTAAATAATATCAACCTTCCCTGTAATAAGTAGTTCTTTCAGAGAACATTCGATAAACAATTCACAAACTGATATAACTATAGTATACTGTTATTCATAATTCTATAATTGTTGTATCACTTTTTTTTTCCAGACCTTATATGGCCAAAAGGTACGGTTGAAGGAATTAAAGGAGCCCGACGGTAGGTACCCGCCATATAACCTCCAGGAAAACTGGGTTAGGAGGAACAGCCATGAGCTGTTTACCCCCCTAACCCGGTTTCCCTGGAGGCTATAAGGCGGATACTAGAAAACTATGGGCATCCCAAATGGCCAAATTCTGAACTATCTCAAGTTAATAAAATAATAAAGAGGCGGCAAAAATACCATCAAATGTAAGTTTTATAGTTTCAGTTAAATATTGTATTGACAATTTCAAAATAAGCTATAATTTAATATTTTTATTTTTTCCAGATTGCACTACCTGAACAGGAAGTCGCAAACATCCCCCCCCCCGCACACTTCCCCCAAAACACCTTTAGATTTACCCATAATTAATATTAAAGATTTACCTGTCCTTGTCACCCCCACCTCCTCTCAAGCCCAAGTACCTTCCCGCCGCTTACCCACGACCATGTTCTCAAGGTGAAAAAAGTGCACGTCACTCCCGTCAAGTTTGTAAAACCATCTCAGCCCCAAATACGGGATGATGGGACAATAATGTTAATAAAAGTTTGGAGGGAGAAGAAAAGAAGTAGAGCTGATTAGGTATTTGTGAAGACCTATGAAATAGATCTTCTCAAGTACCTTAAAAGCCTAACAGCTTCTACCTAACCTGTCAATTTCCTCCCCTCCCCGTCCCCATTCCCCATCAACCTTCCCTGTAATAAGTAGATCTTTCAGAGAACATTCGATAAACAATTCACAAACTGATATAACTATAGAATACTGTTATTCATAATTCTATAATTGTTGTATCACTTTTTTTTTCCAGACCTTATATGGCAATAAGGTACGGGTTAAAAATGGTCCAGGAATGAATTCTTCAGAAATTGTTGTAGTAACAAAACCTTTTATTCCATCACAACCACCACAAAATAGTAAGTATATAAATGTAAAAATAGTACATACACCATATTTTTTGCTACTCCTTCAGACCTTCATATAATATGATTCATAAGTATCAAACATTTTATATTCTTTATAAAATAGTTTTTTTTTTTTTGTCATAGATATTTGGGTACACGATTTAGCAAAATTGGTACTGGTGGATTACTAACAACACAAGTACATAACCAAGTATATAACCAATAACAAGGATCTAACAGGTTAATTAATACTCGTTATGTTATGTTAAACTTTGTATACATTTTTTAAAATTTTAAATCAATCAATTAAATGTTAAATCTTGCATAGAACATTCGACAAACACTTCATTAATAATTCAATTGACATTAAAAGATACACTGAATGGGTCTTATGTAGACCTAATTCAGTGTTCTATTTTGCTTTATGTGGTCAAGAGGCTGGGAATCAAGCGGCTGTAAAAACTATCGGGGCTGATGGTTGGCGCACCCCAACACCCCTTAACCAACGTAAGTATATAATTTTGATTAATTGATTAGCCATAATGCCTAATAGTATACTGTTATTCATAATTCTATAATTGTTGTATCACTTTTTTTTTCCAGACCTTATATGGCCAAAAGGTACGGTTGAAGGAATTAAAGGGGCCCGACGGTAGGTACCCGCCATATAACCTCCAGGAAAACTGGGTTAGAAGGAACAGCCATGAGCTGTTTACCCCCCTAACCCGGTTTCCCAGAAGGCTATAAGGCGGATACTAGAAAACTATGGGCATCCCCAATGGCCAAATTCTGAACTATCTCAAGTTAATAAAATAATAAAGAGGCGGCAAAAAATACCAGCAAATGTAAGTTTTATAGTTTCAGTTAAATATTGTATTGACAATTTAAAAATAAGCTATAATTTAATATTTTTATTTTTTCCAGATTGCACTACCTGAACAGGAAGTCGCAAACATCCCCCCCCGCACACTTCCCCCAAAACGCCTTTAGATTTACCCATAATTAATATTAAAGATTTACCTGTCCTTGTCTCCCCCACCTCCTCTCAAGTAAATAAATTTACTTGGACAGACAAAAATGTATGGTGTAGACACTGTCGTCAGTGCTCGAATAACAGTTACACTGATTCGTGGTTCACGTACGTGGCTACTTTGATAAGTGTAAACCGACCATTATAGAGAAACAATTCGGGTCTTAAAAGAAAATAAAGCCGAATATCTCGTGGTGGCTCGTGGTTTGGACGACGGGACTATCGCATTTCCTATTAAAATTAATCAAATGATGAAAATTAATTGTATAATATTATTCTTAATTCTACATTTTTAAAAAATATTTTTTATTAAAAACGCAAATTTTTAAATAGTAAAATAAATTATAATACATTTGCCTTGTATATTAGTCATGTGCGAACATTAAATTTGTTTCTTTCAGATACCAGGAGTATATGGGTACGCATGAACACACGAACAGTGTATGGACGACTGGCAGCGTCGTCCGAGCAATATTCTGAATACGCTGTATAAACGTGGCGTGCTCAATCGTGTGCGTGCGGTTACGTTTAAGCTGCGTTCTTATATGAGGCTATGAGAGCAAATGTGTCCTAACCCAGCAAATTTTGAAAACGCAAATATTGATTTTTTCTACTCATATATATGACTAGTGGTGTTTCATGCAATCCCAAATCTAGTTAACAAATAATCCGCTAGATAGAAACACTTGGCCTAACCAAATAATCATGTATTTTGATCGAAATGAAATGTAATAGTGGCCTAATCCATGTTATTACTCAAAGCACGTGCGCGTGATAAGAGTTTCGTCTAAAGTCGCGGCAACGAAAAATGAGCGTTGGTACCGCGACCCGTTGTTTTTACCCACTCTTACGGCCAATGATTCTCGACATAGTGCAGCTGTCGTGCTGCTACGCGCTGTACCTACTGTATTGTATTTGAAAAGTGAGCGGTAACAATTGTAACCGTCAAGTTACAGATGGTATCCCTCAGGCTGCAGGAATTCAAACTATAACATTCCAGACCCTCTTTTGTAGTGATATGTTTAGGAGGGGGATTTATATTATATCAGCCACCTTATATAGTACTTTTTTTCCTGGTCTATCGTTTACACATCCTGTTGTCGTAAACACGTATTTCGTGCGCACCGTGTTATAGTCATTGAATATCGTAGTACATTTGTTTTAAAACTTAAAAATGTCGTTTAAAGATCGTGATACTCATAGTCAGAGTAAAAAAATCATTTTAAGTGTTTATAATTTTATTAAAATGTGTTCGGAAAAAAAAGATTTGGATTCAGATTTTTTTAAAAGCGCACAAAAAATTGCTGCTAAGGCTTGTGGTATTTCGTATATAACTGTCCGGCGTATATGTATGGAGGCGAAAAAATCTTCAGTGGATAGTGATGAAGAAGTGCAATTTCAATCATCTCGTAAATTGTACAAACGTGCAAAGAAATGCTCAGAGCTGGACGATTTCGATGCTGATGTAGTCCGACGGATTGTACACGAATTTTATGAAAGAAAGGAATATCCGACCGCTTTTTCAATTTTAAGCGAAATTAAAAAAAAATTACCACATTATGAAAGATGCGTCCGGTCGGTCTGAAATTTGTTTAAAAATTTAAAATTTACGTTTAAGAAATGCAATAATGGCCACAAAATGCTTATGGAGCGAAACGATATAGTCGTTTTACGATGTAAATTTTTACGTACAATGTGTACACTTAGACAGTATGAAGATACCCGACCTGTGGTTTACCTAGATGAAATGTGGGTAAACCAAAATTATTCAATGTCTCGTATTTGGCAGAATAATGAAGAAACTGGTGGATTTAAAATACCAACCGGCAAAGAAGGTCGCCTAATAATTACTCACTCTGGATCATCGCGTTTCGTGTTCATAGGGGGATTGAAATTAGTTTTTAAATGCCAAACTGGAAATTCTACTGACTACCATTCGTCTATGAATTCAGATGTGTTTTAAACAATGGTATGTAGATATGTTAAAACTATTTCCCGAACCATGCGTAATCGTTATGGATAATGCACCCTATCATTCTATGTTGGTAAACAATTATCCAAAATGTAATGCTCGAAAAGCTGAGGTGCAAGAATAGCTGAAAAATCAAAATATTAATTTTTCACGTTTGGACACTCTAGCCGAACTACGCGAACGTGTGAATTTGTTAAAACCGACATTTAAAAGGTACGAGCTAGATGAAATAGCAAGTTCATTGGGTCATGAAGAAGTATGACTGCCTGCGTACCATTGTCAGTATAACCCCATTGAACTTATATGGGCTCAAGTAAAAGGCAAAGTGCTAACAAATAATTCAACGTTTAAAATGGTGGACGTCGAAAGACTCACTCACGAGGCATTGGATTTGGTATCCAAGAGTGACTGGGAAAAATGCGTCAAACATGCTGAGACAATCCAGGATGAAGATTATCAGAAGGAGATACTAATGGACAGTGTATTAGAGCCACTCATTATAACTTTTCAAACTGACGACAGTGATTTTGGCAATGACGAGGACAGTGAAGATGACGTTCAAACACTTATTTAAAAATTGCTATTTTACTATAATATACTTGTCTTTTATTATTTTTTCCGTTGTAAATATTTTTTAATTGTTTGTATGATAAAATGTAAAATAAATTGATAACAAATAAAAAAAAATCCTATAATTTAAAAAATAAAATAATACCTATATAAGTTATTTGATCTTTTTTTTAAAAAAAAGCGGGCTTTTTGTTTTAAAGATTGATAACCACTACTAATGAACTGCCGCTTGGCGTATGACGGTCAGCGCTCATTTTTCGTTGCCGCGACTATAGTGATATATTTTATTATCTTTATTATTTCAGTTTTCACACGTATTTTCATTCCACTCCTACTGAACTGATAAAATCAAAACTAGAAATGCGTCACTACGAGGTTACACAGGTTACAAACGTGCTGCACAAGATCAAAAAATACCCGCTCCCACTGTTCTTTGTTGATCTGGAACCTACCGTCCATTCAATTGAAATTTATCAATTATTTTCTATCCTTCATACAAAAATAAAAGTTGAAGAGCCTTACAAACCAAAAGTAGTAAGTCAGTGTTTGAACTGCCAAGATTATGGCCACACTCGAGCCTACTGTGGATACCCAGCCCGTTGCGTCCGTTGCAGTGTTCTTCACTAATCCTCTGAATGTACCAAATCTCACGATTTACCAGCCAAATGCGCGTTATGCTCCGGGGACCATCCGGCGAACTACAGAGGTTGCAACGTTTACAAAGAACTTCAACTCTACAAGACACCTGCTTCAAGTAATGCTTTTATATCGGACAATGATAGACCTAAGTCATATAATGTACAAGTTAGCCACCCAGATAAGGGTACTCCTTCATACCTTTAACATCCTACGCTCAGGCTGCTGCAGGCCAATCCCATAGTCAACCGATGCCTTCAGCAGCACCTGACATTAACATAACACTAACAAATTTCCTAAAACAATTCAAAAATCTTCTAAATCCTCTAATTGCATTACTCACCACAGTAGTTACCAGACTTATAGTTAAAAAAAATGACCAATAATACCCTTACGAGTAAATCACTCCTAATCTTATTATTCAATGCAAATGGCCTAAAAAATTATGTTAATGAATTACAAACTGTTTTACACAATAAAAGAATTGACCTTGCCCTTATAACAGAAACTCATTTTACCAAATATTCACACATACATATCCCAGGTTATAAACTACTAAAAACAAACCACCCAGATAATACTGTTCATGGTGGTGTCGCCATTCTTATAAAGTCAACAATAGCTTTCCAACCCATTCCAAATTTTTGCCAAGATTTTTTACAATTTAGTGCAGTACTATCAATCTGAACAATATTCCGCTAACGATTGCAGCAATATATTCTCCCCTATACACAATCTTAATAATGAACATTATTCGAACTATTTCAAAACAATTAATAATAATTTTATTATCGGCAACGACTACAACGCGAAGCATCAAAATTGGAGGTGTCGTACAAATAACCCACGTGGCTTGGTCCTTCATAACTTCATAAATGCAAAAAAGTTCAAAATACTTGGTCCCTCAGGACCCACTTACAGGCCATCATCTTTTTGAAAAAGTCCAAACATTCTGGACATTTTCGTTGCGAAAATTCCTCCTAGTTTATACTGTACTACCAAAAATATTCTTGACCTAAACTCCGATCACTCATCCGTTCTCCTTACTCTTAATGACTACCCTTCAACTCACGAAACACCACCTAAGCTTTTTAATATTACCACCGATCGATATAAATTCCATGACCTAGTTCACCAGGAATTTATACTAAATATTAAATTAAAAACTAACGACAATATTGATTCAGCTGTAAAAAATCTCACAAATGTAATTCCCTAGTGACACCCTAGTGATGGACTATGCTGATGACAAGGCAATATCAACTAGCGCTGACCCTGTTCTAGCTTCCACCTATCTTTAAAATCGTTTTTCTCAAATGGAGGACTGCTACAGAAAATGGCAGTTTAAAGTTAACCAAGCCAAATCAATTCATACAACTTTCTCCCTTAAACAAGCACAATGTCCGCCCGTAAATCTCTACGACATTTAAATTCCTTCAACTCCTACGGTTAAATATCTTGGACTAACTCTCGACCGCCGTCTCGCCTGGGCACACCATACTAAAACTAAAAGACTTCGGCTGAATTCTCGGCTACGCATGCTTAAAACACTCCTCAAGAAAAATAAACACACCAACCTAAACATTAAACTACTTATGTACAAAACTCTACTAAAACTTATATGCACCTATGGTATCCAATTATGGGGTAATGCTAAAATATCAAATCTTAAAAAAATACAGACGTTCCATAATATTACTTTAAGAAAAATTACTAATTCTCCGCCATACATATCGAACCTCAACCTTCATAATGATCACCGTCAAAAAACCGTTCAAGAAGAAGCAAAGTATTTCTATAAGCGTTTTCATGATCAT
>JACXSJ010004740.1:0-11279 GCA_014851325.1 Pentalonia nigronervosa | reverse complement strand
TCAACGCGCCCCATAGGTACTGCCGATGATGAATTTTTTCACTCTCTCTTTGTCACTCTTCTCGCAGCGATTTTCCGCGGGCTTGACGTTATCCCGGGAGTCGAACGGAATACGAATAATATTTACTTACCACCTGCTGAATACATAACAGGTGTATATATTTTACAGTGTAAAGTCGTGTGTGCAAATCGTATACATTTTCGTTGCACAGCGGCATAGGCCTAGCCTTTTTCGTGACGTATTATTATTAATAATACTATTTAATATATTATTCCGGATGAAAACTATAATTTATAAATTAATATCGTCGCGATTTTATTTTGTAAACATGGTGTACACTGAATACACTAATACAGCGTTTTCACGTGCAGTCGATTGTACGGGATACAATAGTGCCGGATGCTGTGCTGCTGCAACACCAACTGTTTCCCGAAATAAAATATAATAATATTTTAATTTACAAAAATGTAATAATATCCGTATGACGCATACAATGTTATGTCGCATGATCGGATGTAAATTAAACGAACGATATTTTCCAAATTTTTATGCAGGTTTGGAGACCGCAATTAAACTTATATCACTGATAAACAAATTGTTTTTATACAGCGTGATTCATCAACCATGCTCACACCATTTTCAAAATCTGATTTTTGGAATATTTAAATATACTTTAAATCTACAGATCATATTTTTGAATTCTTGATATTTTTTGTAGTATACTTAAGTCCAGGAGGACTAGTGTCCAGTACTCCTGTGAATATACAAACTTCTATATTGCAAATAACGACCCTCCTCCTTATTTCCTGTACATTTTTTAGCGGATAATTTTTCTGAAAATATTGTGTATCAAAATCAAAATTCGAACGAGTAGTTTTCAAGTTATTTAACTTTGTGCGCTATAGTCTAAGGATAATTGGTCCATGAATCATAATAATGAATTTGGAAAATGTAGAGTTATATATAGTAATTTGAAAATTTTTGTAATATATAATAATCTATCAATATTTATAATTTATAAAAATGGTTCAATTATAATAAATACTGGATCTAATATTACTTTTATTATATACTTTTGTAAAACTATTTTTAAGGTATAAACATTTTAAAACTAAAAAACCTCTCGTTCGAATTTTGAATTAGTTACCTAAATCGAAATTAAAAAAAAAATTATTCACTTAATAATTTATGTTATGAAAGGGGGATTTAATTTGAAAAACATAAGTTTGTATCGCCACAAGACACTTCTTAAGCAGTATAAAAAAATCTCAAAAATTCAAAAATATGGTCTGTAGACTTAAAGTATATTTAAAAATTCCAAAAATATGAATTTGAAAAAATTCATTATTAAATGAAAAATGAGGATAAACATGCTTGGTGAATCACCCTGTATAGTATAGTCGAATTGTAAGCAGGCTCTTTTTGTTTAACCAAAGCTAAACGAAATAAACAAAAATATGATAATATAACATTTACATATTATTATTATTGATGACTGGTTTAAATATTTTTTTAAATAAATTCCATTTCACCAAGTAATATACATTTAGTTATAATATTATTATAAAAATTATTATTAATGTATAAAAGTGCGAGCGTAGTGCGTATGTGAGTGCACTTTTGGCATTAGAACTCGTCTTGTAAATCTCTAATGGCCGCAACACCAGTTTTGCATTTTTTAACGTTTTCTACGATGTCTAATTTTATCTCAGTTAATAATGCAGGTATGTATATGTATATATGTGTGTGTGTACACGAAATTTGTGTTTATAGTTGGTATACCTATATAATGTAATATATATCAACCCGTTTCCCGTAACGCATTACACAGCAGCGTACACAAAAACAGGTTTTATAATTAAAAAATCGGTTTGATTTAATATATTATAAAAAAAAAAAAAAAGGAATGAGCCAAAACGCATTATAAAATAAATTAAACGCATTTTTTTCAATGTATCTTACACATTTTATGTGTATTATACTATACCTATTGCCTATACAAAAAATATCACAATCCTTCTACATAATGCTGGTTGCTTATATTATTATAATATTTAAGGTGTAGCGCGATGACCGTCGAAAGGGTGCGGTTGGTCTATTATTTTTCAATTATCGACATCGTATAATATAATATGATATTATACTTGTATACCTGTAACATGGACAGTGCTATGTCCAGGTACTCTGACGTGGTAAATACTAAATACTTTTATATAATAGTAAACTTAATAATATATTCGTCGATTTTTTACGTCGCCGGCCACCGCGGCAAAAAGCATCTCGGCCCGGGCCGAGCTGCCGAGATTTACTGGTGCTTGCAAATCGTCGTTGCGAATACTATTTTGGGATTTTCGAAAAAAAACCTTTTTGCTGCCGGTCTTGTCCGATTGCGAAAAAATCGACCTCTTGTCCGTGTTTAGAATTTATGCCACACTTAAAATATATCAACATTACCAGGGCTTCCTTCCCATTTGTTGTGTTGATCACTGAACAATAAATATTAATCTACGATTTTTCCTATTTTTGTTTTTTTTTTGTTTATTATTTTACAAATATATCTGATTTATTTATATTGTTGTACGCTTCATAATTTTTTTAAATAGTGCCTAATAATATTTTCTCAGTGCCTGCCACTCTCCATTAAACATTACTAAACATTGCTCCCTTCGTTGTGTACATAATACATCGTCGGTTTAGAGCAAAAACTTATTAAAACTTATTAACGGTAAAATTTCCATTTTTTTTTTTTTTTTTTTTTTTTTTTACGCCATCTTTTTAAAAACTTAAAGTCTATAATTTGTGCAGGGGCATTAAACATCAAATTATTAATTAAAACCTGTTTTTCATTTTAGTTTTTTAAAAATTTTTGATGGTGTTAAGTACAATTTTTAAAACTAAAAACGCATTTATTAAATATTGCTGTTTTGCCATTAATGAGTTTTTGCTTTAAACCGATGATATTTTGAATAGATTCTTCAAAAACTATTAACCGTTCTTTGACTCATATAGGTCATATTGTTATTGTCATATTATATTATTGTGTCATTCCTACAATGATATAGTATTAAGACCGTTTATAACAACAAAAACATTTGCCGGTTGTTTTATAAGTATTTTTTTATTCTCGACCGAACATATCAGGTCATACATAATATTACATATACAGTAAACGATACTCTGCTTGCATGGCTACGTTCATGATAAAATCGTTAAAACCAAGCAGTCGATCGAACACATAAAATTGTTGAAGTGTATTTTACTTTGAATTAGGTAGTACATTAGCATAATTATTAGGACTATTACACTTGTGCTTAGGTTCATATCTACACATTTTGCCACCCCCGTGACGAACACCTTCCCCCATCCCACTTTAAATGACACAGTCACGTGAGTGTCCCATCGGATGCTTTACTGTACATGAACAACAGCATCGCGCGAGTTGTGTGTCTGTGCCGGTGATAACGCCGCCTGAACCGCGGGTATACGCCAAACATGGCCGTCGGCCTGTAACGTGCATGTAGCACACACACGGGCGCGCGCACGCACACGATCGCTCCACACTCGCACTCGAATAATGCGACTGCGAATGGTTCGTGCGCGTGCGTGCGTGTCCGCCGATGATGACCGGTTACCGCACCGCTACGGCGGCTTCGACGTCGGGCCGTTCGCTGGTATGTCCTCTACGAGTTTTTTCATCGCTCTCTCACATCCTCTCTCTCTCTCTCTCTCTCTCACTCTCTTTCTCTCTCACTCTCTCACTCTCTCTCTCTCTCGTTTCGTTATTTCCACACACGCTGCAGGCATGCCGCCGAGTAGAATATAATAATATATAACTATATTATATGCTTACGGTTACCGCGTCGTCGAAAAAATTCTATACGTTTGGATGAAGAATATAAAAAAAAATTTATAATAATATAATAGCTAATGGTATGACAATTTTTTTTTCGTCTGAAACGTCATGTCGCACGGGCTCGACGCACGCCGATTTAGATAAGAACCGACGTTTGTGTACATATACATTGGATAAATAATATATAAGTACCTTTATGCCTTATATGCTATGACTTATTTTTGTACACACTGCACCCAATATACACTCAACGTCTCAAACATATTATATTATTGCTATTTGCCAACCGCAAATAGGTGCACACGAGCATACGAACATACGAAATTCATCACGTGGAATCCATTATTATACACTTATACACTCGTCCATATTATTATACACAACGACTACACAATAAAATTATATTCGACGTGAATTAAAATTAATTGACAGAGCCCATTTCAAATTTTCACTGTAATTATAATATCACTTTACCGTTTTACGAATTCTAAAACGATAATCAATAATATTATTATGGGCATCCAATTGATTCATTAATAATATTAATGTAACATTGTCTACTTTTATACATTTTTAATTTTTATCTATAGTCGATATACATAACGTATGTGAATAAACTAACGTCGATCGTGTTTCATTAACATTTTCTGATTATATCCAATAATTTTTGTTATTATCAAAAACATTGATTTTTAATTTATCTTTTAACTATTCATATAAATTTACAAGAAAACTAAAATTGTTAAGATCATTTTAAAAACGCATAAATTTAAATTATTAAACATAGTGATTACTGATTACACATCAGGTTACTTACATTACCACAGGAGGGGGCGGATTAAAAAAAAAAGTATGTATCTACAAAACGATTTATCAAGCATGCTCTCGCCACTTTTTTTATCCTTTAATTATGTTTAACAATACATTTTTTTTAAATCCCGATTTTTAGAATTTTTTAAAATACTAAAAGACTATATTTTTAAATACCTATTGACGGTCAGACTTCATTTTTTTTTCAAATTCCACCCTTTTCAATTGTAAATTGTTAAATTTATGATTTTTTTTTTTTTTTGGAAAACTTTGATGCTTCTAAATCTTGAACGTATATAATATAAAAAAATATCAATGTATGAGATACTGTTGGGTAAAATATAATATTAAATATTGGGTATACATATATTACTTTATTAGTATAAACAGTTATTAAATTACAAGTCATACGATTTACAATTAGATATTGTTCGATATTTTATTATTTTTGTTCAAAATAATCAATATACTAACGTCAGTACGCCACCGTAATTTAAACTACATTAATACTAAATAACATTTTGAATGTCTGAAACACTAATTTCATTAGCACATCACAACACAACAGGTGTTTTTGAATCGCTCGTTGAAAAAAAACGCCGGGTCATCGACATTAGACCGGATTGGTATAAAACATGTACACACATTTCCTTTGGCTATAGGAATAACGTTGTGTAAATGTGAAAGTTTACGACCATCGTTAAAGAAGGAACAAAATATTTTCAGCCTGAAGTCTGAACTGTTTATTAATATCACAAACTTAATTTCGTTTCCATTGAAGTTTTTAAAATTTTGAAATATTTTTTTTTATAATATATTATACAACTATTGTCTGAACAATAGCACAAGTTATACAGCTTGTTAAAACAACAATCACTATTTATATAATATATAATTGGTATTGGGATTTGTATAATTCGTGTAAATATTAGTTCTATAAATCAATTTACGTTAATTTTACATTATTCAAACACAACTTCTATTATTAATCATACATAATATTTGTGTAGGATGATCAAGCCATCGAAGATTGTATATTATAGATACGCATATTCACACAACAGTCCCCGTTGTATACAACTATTATTGCTGTATTATTAAATTGAGAAGTATTCGTTTATTAAAGCGACCATTATCGGTTTGCTTATACTAATGTCATAAGTTTTTTTTTTTATAAAAAAAATAACATAAAATATATATTTCTTTTTTTTAAATATTATTTATTAAAAATATTATTATATATATTATATATTATACGATTAAATATTTATTAAAATATTAACATATTTTATAAACACGTATCAAGTTATATTTAAGGGGAAATTAAATTTAGGCACCTAAAAATAAACGGTTTAGCGGACAGAACACACTATAATTTCTAATCATATAAATAACATCATAATGAAAACGACTATACTGTGATGTTGTCGAACGTGTTTGAAAAATATTACAACCGAATCACTATTCGTATTAGTGAATACCATATTTTGAAATAATTGTTTTCAGACTATCTGTTAAATCGTAAGACTACAACATAGATACTGAGTGAATGATGCGCAAAAACGTAAATTGATATATTTTATAGTTTCGTGAAAATGGTACACGCGGATGAATAATTAACATTGTTTATCTGTACTCGGATAAAGTTTTAGCTCAAATTTTAAGGAAAACAATAAGTTTGGTGAGAGTAACGTTGTGATACTGCGAGAATCTAACGCAATCGACATCTGGAATAGTCTCTGTGGTCGCATGTGTATACATTATTATTGTGTACAGACCAAACCGAAAATGTAAAGCAATAAAGGCAGCACACTAATAACATTAAACTCCTGAAGTATAAATAATATTTTATATTGTATCAAATCACATGCAGAGGAGGGTTCAGTTTTGTTTGCAAATACCAGTCACCCGCGTCGGAAAGGTATTTAGATATCCAAAACTTTGGCACAAACGACAACAAAAATAAGGTGGAGTCTCCTTCAGTACATCGTACGTGTAACACTGCACACGCTACGTATCGATATCAACGACTTGGGCCGCCCCTATAGAATTCCTTGTTTTTTTTTTTTTTATGCAGGGCAACATTGCTAGTTACAACACAAATCCACCTTGACATTCTCACATTTCAAACGCGTTATACACTCGCTTTTACCTCCCAACATTCCATCGCACATTACGTATTCTCTTGGAAGAGAGATATAAAATAAGAGGAGAATAGAACACTAAAGGTGGTGCTCATACAAATCGCAACTGACGTTAAGGGATTCGAAGCGCATATTTAATTCTTGGGTGCGTATGTATATTATACGCACATAAGAAAAAGATAGCAATCGCGGTGGAAAAACCTAGTACAATTTTCACCAGTAATATCACACTATATTGGAGGTATAATTCACGTACACGTCGGTAGATTTAAAAGAAATATTGCCTTATAATAATTTTTTATTGGTATTAAAAACAAGATAATTATCATTTGCTATTAAGCAGGGAAAAAGACCGTAAAGATACGACTGCAAAAACCGGATATTGGACACTCGTTTCGCTTCTCTCACCTACCTCTGTGCAAGAAAGTAGTATAATTATCATTATAAATTTGAATGCAATAATAAATCATTGCAGTCCTAAAATGGCTGCTAACGGAGCTCGATTTAGTAGTGTTTAAATTACGTTAATTTAAAAATGTTGTTAAAGATCTTAAGTTCTTTAGATAATTAATCATTAAATATTATTTTAGACATCTATAATAAATATATAGGTAATGATTATATGGAGTTTAACCCTGTATTAATGTAATAATGTACACAACAAAGTTTCAATATTATATAAAATTAACCAAATGTGAAACGATTTTTGAATTACTATAGTTAAAACATCATATTACTAGTCGCTAACTTTGTATTAAGGTTTGTAGGTCTTTAGGAAAAATCTTAAGATGTGCAGTATATGTATACATACAACTATAAAACTGAAAAATGAAACTATGTCTAGAAATCTAGGATTATTATTATTTTTATAATGAAATAGTTGATATCAACTGTCATAAATATAAATGACACAATTTTTTGATAGTGTTTTTGAGCATGTTAGAATTTAACAGAAAATCAAAAAATTACCGGTTTCGAGTTTAAACACAACAAATTATAACAAACTTAATTAAAATGAAATTAGTATAACAATGAACAATTATAATTATTTGTTATACCTAATAATATAAAACATTATATTATCATATTAAATTATTAGTTATTGATTATTCTAAAAGAAAGTTTCATTCAATTCTAAAGTGTAGGTGTATACAGCACACGTGCACAATGTATATTTTATATAATTTGTAAGCATTCAAAATATACAGAGGTCAGAATAATATTTTATAGCTGAATGTATTAATATCTATCATTATATCCCATTAGTTCCAGAATCTAGATGCAAATGGATATACTTATAATACCGTTGGATTTTATCGGTCATCTCTCGCCACTCGCCAACGAATATAATAATGTAAACGAGCTTACGTCAAGGATTGCATTCCTCAAAGGATTATCAAATTTATTATCTCAAATACAATTGTTATCATCCTATTTTTCTGTACATATTTTTCTTAAATATCAAATATTAATGGGCCGTTAACTGTCTAATAATACCAAAATTGACCTGATCGATAAATATCAGTATCTAGTATCAGTATCAGTATCAGTATCTAGCTTATTGAAATTCACTTTTTAAAATATCTGTATAATACTTGTACAACAATAGTGAAACATATTTAAATATATATCATAATTCATAAAAAATTAAGTTTCGTTTACGTATTAATGTATTTTAAATTAATGAACAAATCGAATTACTTTTTTTCTCAAAATTTTATATTATACCATTTGTTTCAATTAGAGTACTAACTTAAGCTTAAGTAATAAAAAATAATAAATTGAATTATTATTAATTTATTTTATAAATACTTACATTAAATTATAAATCCCATAAATATATGTAGAGAAATTGTATTTTTGTTTCATAAAACAAAAAGTATTATTTTGTAAAATTACAGGTGTATTTCATCTAATACAGATGTTTTATTTTTTTAAATAAAATTATGAGATTAATTATCATTTTCATAAAGTTTATGTATTCTCAAACCGGTAATCGGTCAAAATATCTATGGATAAAATATCTATCGTCAAAATATCCACAGATAAAATATGTAATTTTAAAATTTTTTTCCATTTTTTGTCTACTTTTGCTACCATTTCAGAAAATATTTGTCCTGGTTATTTTTTCATTAGCTTTTGCAAGTTGAAGCATTTCGTTCAGACATTTTGTGACATTGATTTCACCTGTTTTTGGTACATGTGATCAAATTTTCTGTTTTGACGTGTAGTTCAGAATGGTCCAATGCAGTTTCTAACCTTCCAGGACATTTTAATAAATTTGATTTGACGCAGCGTCAAGACATTTTGTTATTTTTATATTTTACAATATACATTTGTCTTTTAAATACGCTTTTTAGCCCACCTTTATTTAATCTCGTTACTTCCATACTAACAATTTAACTTAATTTTTCATAAATTTGTAAATAACACTACTACGTTAACACGTTAACACGAAAATCGAACGACATTGACGACGATGAAAACAATAATGACGTATTATAGATTTATCGTAAACGATAACTGTAATTTGTCAGAGTTTGAAAACTAGACATTAAATTTAGTATATGGCCATTTTGGTACATATAATAAGAATGATAATAATAAATAATAATCAGATAAAATCGTTATAGTCACTCACACTTGTTAATAATGTAAACGATAAGATACGTATATTATTTAGCAATATATTATAGCGTGACGTCTCTTGAAATTTCCAGGTTGAAATACAAATATTATTATGTTATAGATTATTATATTATTTTCTATTTTATTGTAGATTTTTTTATTTATAGAATTTTATTCGTTAGGTCAAAATGTTTGAAAAATTAATACAAGGCTCTTTACCCATTGTTACAATATCAGTTTAAAAATATTAAAAAACATAGGTAAGATTTTTTTCCCGACGTTTCTAAATATTAGTTTATAAAAACGTTTTTCTAAATTTTGATCGTTGGATATTTTGATTTGGATATTTTGTCCGTGGATATTTTGTCCTTGGATATTTTAACCTAGATTCTCTCAAACCATAATCATTTTATATTCACTTTAATCAGTACGATTGTAGTACTTACCTTAGTGTGTATTTGTATACTAGTTATTGTTTAAATTATTACAAATTGTGTTATTAAGATTTAATGCATTACAAATTCATTAGCAGCCCCTCTATATCCATTTAAAAATCGATTAATACAAATTGTGTACTTCACATCAAATAGGGGGGTGGTTTGTTTGCGTAGGGCGCATCAAATATAAACCGTCAGATTTAAAACAGTAATAAACTAATGTGATCCTGTCTTCTCCAATCCACCCCTACTTCCATTCCCCAACCCTACACTAATTAAATTTAACCGCTAAAATGTATTGTTTGTTTTTAATTGAAAAATAAACTCGTTTAGTCGATTGTGTATTGACATTTTTAAACAATATGTATAGGGCAACATCAACGTGCTTTTTATTAACTTTATTTAGGCCACAGCGATGAAAAATAATTTGGGTTAGCAATGTATTGTCAAAAGATATTCAAAACCCGTGCGATTTCTATGGTCGAATGCGTACGTCATCGTACGATGGATGCTACATGAAATATCGGATGGAATACTATTTTGGAAACGGTAATATCGAAAAAATCGACTCGGTTATCTTGACTCCGGAAGGCAAATTCGTGTGGGTACACATTTTTTCACAAACACACGCTCACACAGTCTCCTATTTTCCCGCGGACACGTGGAACTGTGGCCTTGTCGACACACACACTCGCCACAAAATACACAATATGCAGCGTTCCTAACCCTTTTCTATCTCGTTCCCACACGGAATAGGCCGGCAGAAAGAGGAACGCACGCACGCACCCGAGGAGAGGCGGTGTACGGCGGCGTTGGGAGTTGGGACGCTGACAAAATACTTGTGTGCTCGTGTACACACATGCACACGCGCACAGACACACACACGCACACACACGCACACACACGCGCACACACACGCGCACACACACACACACACACGCGCGCACACACACACTGGCGCGGTGTGGACGCCACTGGCAGTGGCGACTGGCAGCGACGGGACCCGCATGCCTACGATGGAACCGGCTATATGCGTGCCGTGTACGACGATTACCTACTATAATAATAATAATAATAATAATAATAATAATAATATACAAACGGGCATTATAACGACGACAAACGCGGCAACGGTGGGCCGGCGTCGGCGGCACAAGAGAAAAAGCGCGGGACGCAGTCGTGGCGACGTTCACACAAATGATGCGGCGGCCACGTTAAAAACCGACAGTTTTTCTACACGAACAATATTATTTTCCACAAAAAAAAAAAAAAACAGTTTTTATAAATTACTTTTTTTTATTTCGAAGGGAATATCTCATTTTTACCCGACGAAAGGTTGGTTTCTTTTATCGTAGTCGCACACGTAACGTGTTTTTTGAGTCTCGGACACAACAATTATTATTATTA
>JACXSJ010004739.1:0-11283 GCA_014851325.1 Pentalonia nigronervosa | reverse complement strand
ATTAGATTGTCCATCGTACGCGATAAACACGGGCGACGCGAACGAATGAATTCGTTCGCGTTCGCCGCACGGTTTGAAAATCAAATCGTTTTGTTTTTGGCCGCGCGTCGAAGCGAGTAGACGTATTTCGAAGCGGATGTTTTGACTTTGTCGTATGGTCAATATGGTCAATATGAAGTTTCGTTTTTTTCGCAACTGTGGGTATAGGTGAAAGAATTCACCAAAAACAAGTCTTTATCTTTATAAATAATTGAATTCACAACTGATCTTTTTTTAAATATTTTTTATACAGTAAATATTTTAGTGTAGTACTTTCGAATAAAAATAATTGTTTTTGTAAATTCGATGACATTTTTAGTTGACTTGGTTGTTAACAAAGAGTTAAGAATGAAAAATATAAAAGAGCTGAACATAAACACATATACCGCACATTACACTTCAAAACACACTGCACGTCTGAACGCCAAAAAAACAAAAAATATCGGAATATTGTCGGCCGCAAATTCGCGTTCACGGAGGACACGGCGTTCGCGGTAGCGGTGGGGTTTATGACACGCCGGATTTACCGATAAACAAACTTGCTGGCGACATAAAATTCCACGGAATTACCCATCGGCAATCGGTGTTAAATTTATTTTTATCCTATTGGCCACAATCGACGGGACGGTGCATTTGTAATTTGAAAGATTTTTTTTTTTTTTTTCCGGAAGTCACTATTGTGGAGGCCCCTTTTTTGTGGACGCCCGGTTGCCCTCCCCTAAATCCGGCCCTGCATCGACATATGGTATTTGTAGAATTAATAATTATGCTCGACTTTTTTTTTTACCTTGTATAAGATTTTCAAATCTTGAATGAATATTAAAAACGTCACGAATTTTTAACTATAAAATAATTTCCAAATTTTTGCGATTTTGACTATAAATATTTTATGTTTTCTTATTGATTATTGTTACCAATTATTTGACATATCTTTATTGCTTAAAATAGTTTATTTTTGTTTGCTTATTTAGCATAAGGCTGTATAAGGGTAACGCTATGAGTCCAGCTACCTAATTACCTAATTAATGTATAAAAAAATGATTAAAAAATAATTATTATCCATAAATTATAATTTATATTATAAATATTAAGATGGGTTGATTTACTAAATTATTTCTATAATATTTCACCTGGGTGATATGATATACCTGAGTTATTGGCATTATATTATTTTTCATAAAATTGAATAGTGTAGCTCACTCTAGCGGTGGATATTAAAACCAATGAGGAATCAATTTACTTTTAAATGATAGCATATCAAAAACCGGCAATCTTCAATTAGCCAGTCTTTAATTTTCTTTAAGTATTACATTTGATAGCATTGTATATTTAATATTTATTTGTTTTGTCATTTCTTCAAGGTAAATCGTGAACCGTGGTCTTACCTAATCTAATTATTTAACATCTAACCACGATGTAAAGGACATATTTTTTAAATTATAATTTATCTTCTCTACATTGTGCTTCTAAATTCCAACAAATCCTATACATCATATATAGAATCTGCTTCTAATTTCTAAGCAGTAAGTAGTAAGTTGAGGCATAGATAAAAGATAATAGTTGAGAGTTAGACAATTAGTAGTTACTATAGTTTGTAAGTTTATTATATTGTATTAGTGTATACAGTAATTATAGTTGTCTGTTTAACATTTGATTATTTTTAATTTATTTTGTTCATTTGAAAAAATCAATAGACTACATAGTACATACATATATAATATAATATATTTTAGTAAATAATTTTTAATAATTTTTTTTTTTTTTTTTTGTATTATTAGATGAATTTAAAGTATAAATCATAAGTACTTTAATTTAACTCTATTGAGTTCAAGTCAGGTAATGAGTATACAGATCAAGCAATCATTTTAAATCGTAATCTATGTTATTTAATATATTTAAGAATTTAAGAACTAAAAACTTTTGTACTTAATTTTTACAGAGTAAATATCTAAGCAGGATTAACATCAATAATCGATTTCAATGGAGTTCAACAATTCAGTTCTTGGTTGTTACATTTCTAAACCTATTAACCTTCGACAATTTAAGACTGAGGCTGCCTTTAAAGTTGATCAAATTAAAATGTCAAAGATCAATGATCGTGTAATATTTGAAAAATTAAAATCAATTAATCCAGATGTTGATTTAACTAATTTACCAGATGATATAAAAAAATGGAGAGAGGAATTACAAAAATATAATTTTCAAGACGTTTTTGATTCACCAGATACATTATGTGCTCGTTATATTTTTCCTATCTATGGCACTATTTGTAGTAATCTCCAAACACATAAAATTTTAAAAAGTGATTTTTATCAGACTAAGAGAACAAAATTATATACTCCACTTCCCAGTTTTACCCCAAGAGGTAATATTTTGCCTGGCCAAACTTTATTAATTTCAATTTCAATTTATTATCCATTTCATTGGACACAAAATCAAGTTCCTGATGAAGCTGTTATTCCACATTGCCATAAAACCCTTCAATTTTATGACACACAAACTCTTCAAGATTTAAAACAAGGATTTAAATGTGAAAATGAAGAAAGTGAAATAAGCGGTGATATAAGCAAAAATCCCCATAAACCATTAGGTAAATAAACTTTTTTATTTTATATTGACCTCTCCTGAGTTTTTATATAGGTGTGTAAAATATAAATGGTCAATAGATAGTTCAATAAATTATGGATGGTAAATAACTTCTTCAAAGTATCATCTATTATCAAATTCTGATCTTTAAAGAGGTTAGGTACATGAAACTTTTTGGAAACTAGTAAAAGATGATATTGATGACAAAAATATATATCAGTGTACCTATCTAATAATATTTTTTATTCATTCATAAATTTTAAACATTTTTATAAACTACTTTTTATATATAATTAAAAATGTAATAAAATAGATTATTTAATTATATATTTTTGTTTTTAGAATTCATAGTAAACTCAGATTTGAAGCACGGGTTGTTTTACATAAATAATAATTTATATATTGACTTTTTGCCTGATCAAAGTACATTTATGTATTCCGAAACAATGAAGAAATGGGCTAGTGATAATGGTCACACTATTGAAAATATATTATCAATGAATACACAACTTTTAGACTTGGAGGTATGCATCGGTCAACCCTATGTTTACCAACATTTAGGACGCTGTGAACATCTTTTTATATTTAATGAAATCAGTATTGCTAAATCTAATGATTGTCTTGGCCAGTCCAATTATCCAAGGGTCATAAGTATAGCAAAAGAGAAATTAAAGAACTGCATATTTTGCTCTAAAAGTGTAGCTAGTATTGTTATGCTGAATGATGATGAAAGAACCCCATTAACTGTAAATCATATGTGTGAACCTTGTTTTAAATCATATAACTATGATCATTTAGATGATAAAGTGTCGAATTTCAAAGCTTATAGATGTATAAAATGGAAAAAATAACTCAATAATATATTCATTTATAAATAATAATCCCAATGAGTTTATTTTTATGAAAAAATTGAATTGAAAAGTTTTATTTTTAATTTTTTAATTGTTAATAAGTACTAGATTAAATACCTAATTTTAGAATTACATAGTCAAGACATATGTTTGTACTATAATTTATAATTGTTAAATAAATGACTGTGAATACATTTGTATACAATAGTATTGATTTTTTATATACCAATAATAATGGCTATGTGTTGCAAATAATTTAACTATCAGGACTATGTAGAAATTTGACTTGCTGTAAAATAAAATTTAAACTATATATTTAATGAAACTTCTTTCGAGACACCAAGAAAAAGCTATACATAAATACATTGCCTACTTACGCACCATTATCATGTATGAACATGTAACATGATCTAAGATGCAGGATTATGAGAATAAGTTGAAAACCTTTGAAGTAAAAATGTATGGTTTTATACTAAACCCCAACCCTGATGTGTACAAGTGAAAAAAGAATTGTGATTTAAATAGGCTGTACAATGCATTCAACCTGCAAAATTTTCTAAGATCAAAAAAGTTAAAATCGTACGAATTATTAACCTTATGCACGGTATGGCAACACTGGACAACAGTGGTCTTGGACCCTCCATTTCTGTCTTATCTATGGATAATTGGTAAACATCATTGATAAACGATAATATTATAACATTATGATATTAAACTCATGTGAGCACTGAGCATGTGTAATTCACACATTGTGTAAAAATCAGATTTAAAATCTTAAACTGACTATTAAGACTAACTGTTAAACTGTCGAGTAGTCGATGGATTTACGTCGAACGTGTTAATAACCACTTCGTGTATCAATATATAAAGAATGAAACCTGAAAACCAAGATCAAGCGGTTCACAGGCCTGGGCCAGCTAAACAAGACAATAAAAAACATAAAACCGGTCGACACAGAAGTAAAGGAACTTTAGAAATGTTAAAAAAAGGTATTTAAAAATACTATTGAAAGTTAAAAATTTGACATGTAAATAAAAATAAAATATTTAACTTTAGGACGGTCTGCACAAAATTCAGCCAAATCCAAAGCTAATCACCAGTTAAGCCGTATGGAACGTAGACAACAAGCTAAGATTTTACGTAAAACAAAAACAGAAAACGTTTTGAATGAAAAACGTAGATCTTTAAATGTACCTCACTTAGTTGCTGTTATACCTCTAAGCAATAATGTATTTGTTAATGAAAAACTGATGGAGATGATCAATATATTGCAGAAGGCAAATATAAAATTAACAACAGCTGTTGCATCTGAAGGATACTCCCATTTATGGTTACTATAATTATTGTTTTTAAAATATATACAATATAATATGACCACACCAGGCAATTTTTGTTTAAACAGCTTATGCTATATAGGTTCTTACATTTTATTGAGTAAATTTCAATCTAAAGAATATCTTTATGATGGAAAAATAATACATTTATTTTTAATCATTAATTTTGGTTAATTGTGAAGATAAAAACACTGATTTATTAAATTTTATGAATTTTTTTTTAGGGTTGAACAATTCAAACAAGCATTTACTTTTATTAGACCAGACTGCAGTAGTGTTCTTGGACTTTTAGATACACTTAAAGTAGTAGACACCATTTTGTTTTTGGTTTCGGCTGAAGGTGGTTTTGATCAAGATGTTGATTTACTAATGACTTGTATATTAGCACAAGGACTTCCTTCAACTGTTGTAGCTATTACAGACCTTGAAAAAATACCTCTTAAAGTTTGTAGCTACTGATATTTTACTTAAATATATACTATTTATTTAATAATATTAATTATTTATTAGAAACAAAATGAAGCAAAACAGTGCATTCAAAAAGATATAGAAAATTGGCTACCTAATGAAAAAGTCAGCAAAATCGATACATCCACAGATATTTTGAATGTTCTTAGACGTATAAGTTCACAAAAAAAAAGATCTATTACATTTCGTGATAGACGGCCACATTTATTAGCTGAAGAATTGGCTTTTATCCCTAGCTTTGATGTTTGTATATTTAAAATATAATTAATTAGATGTGAATATTATTTTAAAAAAAATGTAAAATTCATAATTTAATTTTAGGATAATGTAGGTACTATGAAAGTTAGCGGTTTTTTGAGAGGACAGACCCTTTCTGTTAATTCTTTAGTACATATTCCTGGGTGGGGTGACTTTCAAATGGAACAAATAGATTTGACCTCTAATGATTTTATCAAGAGTTTTACCGGGAAAGATGTGCAAACAACTGTCTTGGAGACTGCCAATCCTAAACTACAAGTATGTTGTTTTTTTTTCAAAAATATTTTAATATTAAATATTCACTGTAAACAACTCTAATTTAAAGGATAATTTAGTTTGTGAAAATATACCTGATCCAATGGATGCTGAACAAACTTGGCCTACTGAAGAAGAAATAAAAGAAGGAACGTCTAAAAATAAACGAATGATTAAACGTGTACCTCAGGGTATGTCTGTATATCAATCAGCTTGGATTCCTGATGAAGAATCTGACCATGGTATATATTTATTCAAAAATATTGATTTAAATATATAAATTTCTATAATAACTTGTTAATATATTTTTTAATTTGTATTTTATTTGAACAGATGATGAAAACTCAGAATCTGATGAATGCTCAGATGATTTTTATTCAATTGAAGATGAAACTTCTGATAATGAAATGAAGAGTATACTAGATGACCATATGGAAACTATGTCTATGACTTCTGTTGCTTCTGAAGCACTGATTGAAGCTGATAAATATGATTTACAGTTTGATATAAATGAAGAAGAAAAAATACTAACAAAAATTAAAGGTTTGAGAGTATTTTAAAATAAATATAAAATTATGTAATTTAAATATTATATTACAACTATAATTTCTCCAACTAGCATAATATCATCTGATTTATTAGTAAATGTCAAGTTAAATTGTTTGGTAGGTATTTTACTTGGTAGATTATACATACCAATCATATTTAAGAATTAATATTTGAATTTTTAAAATATTTTGTGTTAAATAATGTATTTATATTAAAAGTGTGGTAATGTTTTATAACTATACTATGAACCAAAATTATAAATAATATATTTTACTTTAGAAGCAAAAGCTGATCAAATGTTTCCCGATGAAGTTGATACACCTAATGATATGCCAGCTAGAATTCGCTTTCAGAAGTATAGAGGTTTACAATCATTCCGCACATCACCATGGGATGTTAAAGAAAATTTACCTGCTGAATATGCTAGAATATTTCAGTTTGAAAATTTTGATAGAACAAGGAAAAGGGTGTTTAAAAATTTGGTAAACATAACTGGTGCCATGGTAATTATTATAATATATATCCTTTTTTTTTTTTTTTTTTTAATCAGAAGAATTAATTTTAAAAAAACATTTTTAGCCTGATTGGTTCGTTACAGTTCATGTCAAAAATATACCATCCAAGATGTTTTATTCAAGAGATGCCCGTAATCCTATTGTACTGTTTGGTCTTCTGCCTCATGAGCAAAAAATGTCCGTGCTAAATGTCGTTTTGAAACGACCATCTACTGTACATTTTGACGAACCAATTAAATCTAAATCAGAACTTATATTCCAATGCGGTTTTCGTAGATTTACTGCAGAACCTATATTTAGTCAGCATACAAATGGAAATAAATTTAAAGTAAATAAATATAAAAATTGTAAAAAATATTTTTATTATTTTATCATATTATTTTAGTATGAACGATTTTTTCATCAAGATTCAATAGTTGTTGCTACTATGTTTGCACCTATTATCTATCCACCTTCTTCAGTTATAGCCATGAAGAACTGCAAAGATGGTTCATTTGTAAGTATTCAAATATGGCCCAGATTGTATTATTTGTTTTTTCTTCTAACAATACACTTGTATTTGTACTATTGTTTAGTTTTGTTTAGTTAAATTAATATCTTTTTAGCAAATAATTGGAAACGGAAATGTTTTGTCAATAAATCCAGATCGTATAATTGTAAAAAGAACAGTTCTGAGTGGTCATCCATTTAAAGTACATAAACATTCGGCTGTTGTTAGATTTATGTTTTTCAATCGAGAAGATATTGATTGGTTTAGACCAGTTGAGCTACGTACCAAATATGGAAGGAGAGGACATATTAAAGAACCTTTAGGTATGTTTTAAAACTTATAACTTTATTTCAAATTAAAATAATTGAATACAAATATATTTAAACATTATTTTTATTTGTATTAATATTATTTCTAATCTTAGGTACTCATGGACACATGAAATGTGGATTTGATGGTCAAGTAAAATCTCAAGACACAGTATGTTTAAATTTGTACAAACGCGTTTTTCCAAAATGGACATATAATCAATTTTATAATGTAACAAAATAAAAATATATTAAGTTTGATATTCACAAGTCACTTCATTTGTTATTTTCCAATAATTTGTAAACATCCTTGTATATTATTTCTAAAAAATGTAATCTTGGTGCACTTTCCTGAAACAATGTAACAATCCCATTTTGGGGTGTTTTAATTGCCAAGTAGTATAATACTTTTTGAGTGTGAATAACGTCAACAATAAGTACATCAGTAATACTCTGCCAAGGTAATGAAAACACACTTTGATGTCCAGTTATGTAAGTTGTAGTTAATTGTAATCCAATAGGAGCTATTATAAGCAATGATTCGTTGCTAACTTTAAAACTAAACCATAACCCATATATAGACAAGACAATTGCAATAATGAAAACATTTTTTGTACATAGTCCTGTAGAATTGACTAAATATATGTATGCTGCTATTAGTGTCATCACAACGATGACATATTCTGTATTAGAATATTTTTCGCGTTTTTCAACGCAATATTCTACACACGAGTGCTTCAATGATTCTTGTATAGAAGACTTCAAAAAAAGTCTGTTGTCAAATTTTATAACGTTCATAATTGTTTAACAGTTATATAACTCCAATTCCAATTACCGTAGACTTCCAATGCGCACACGATTGTTCAACTACTTATTACTTGTACATAATGTCGTCCACGTCTATTCGAATTGTGCATCATAAGTGTATATCACAACAAAGTAAATTTATTTTGTTACGCTTTAGACCTTACAATGTCTAAACTGTGTACAATCTATAAATGTTTAAAATTTTGAATTAAAAAATAAATATATTTATCTTGTTATCTGTGATAGCAAATATTAAGAATTAATCATAGTTGTATATACATGGAGTATGGTAAGTTAAATGTACATGATCTAAGCATATCGAAGTTTGTATTTTTGTTGTAATAGTTGGTTAGAGTGATCCCATACAGTCTTACCAAATTTAGTTCAATACTTGGTGACACTGCACACCGAGTTGGTTACGTTTTGCTTAGCATCGTACCTCCCTCCTGAGACCAAAGTTACTGCTCTCTCTGACATTTCGGTCTTCTGTATTTTGTGTAAGTTCGTGATTTTCACGTTTCTTTTTCAATCGAACATTTCTTCAAAAGATCTTATTTATCGACATAATCATCTGTGATTTTCTAACACATTTAGGATTTGTATTAAATCATGGGTAAGTACAACATTTTGTGTTAATATTTTGAAATATTGAAAAAAAAATTATCGACCATGTGGTTGTTACTTGTTAACGTCGTTTGTTGGTTGTAGGTCGGCATTAGTTTTTTAATATTGTTGGATTATATTAAGTAAAACACCATCTAGATTTTGTTATTTTAATTACCGTTGTACACTTACACACATTTAGCAGATAATATACACGTTTGATTGTATTTAAATATTATTGGTGTTAAAGTTAATTATATTGATAATTGTTTTAGATTTAGATATATATTAAGCTAATAGTTATATCAATATTATAGGTAAACCTCGTGGTATTCGTACGGCACGTAAACACGTGAACCATCGTCGTGTGCAAAAGTGGGCTGACAAAGACTATAAAAAAGCACATTTGGGAACAAGATGGAAGGCCAATCCTTTTGGAGGAGCTTCTCACGCCAAAGGAATTGTTTTAGAAAAAGTGTAAGCTTATTACCTATCATTTGTCAAATAATTCAAATTAAAGTAAATCGGGATGTTTCAACAATTTCATTATTTACAGTGGAGTTGAAGCCAAACAACCTAACTCTGCTATCCGAAAGTGTGTCCGTGTGCAACTCATTAAAAATGGAAAGAAAATCACTGCTTTTGTACCTAGAGATGGTTGTTTAAATTATATTGAAGAAAATGACGAAGTATTGGTAGCAGGATTTGGTAGAAAAGGTCACGCCGTAGGAGATATTCCTGGTAAGATATTTATTGCTCTTAATGCTTATTATTTTATTAATTATAGTAATTTATATTATTGATGTATTTTTCTGTTTACAGGGGTTCGATTCAAGGTTGTCAAAGTAGCAAATGTTTCATTACTCGCTTTATACAAAGAAAAGAAGGAGAGGCCTAGGTCTTAAAAATATAATAATATGGATTCTTATTAATTTGAATAAATAAAAACTTAAAAAAGTGAAATTGTGTTTTAATATAATATTGCATTATTAATTAATGCCATTGGTTATTTTTTAGCCAGATGAACTTAAAATTATTTCTTCAATATACTACTGAATCATTTTCATAATTACAAATTTATAAATGTTCCTTTTTTATTTATAATATAAACTAGGAAACTAATATGTGTTGAGAGTGTAGCTCTTTACTTAAATTGATGAAATTGTTTAAAAGTTTAATTTAAAATCCACAACAAATCATTGTACAAAATAACTGATTCTGCACTAAACTAAGTCTTATGGTCTCTAAGGACACTATTAGTAAACAGTAGGTTGAACCGACTTGATTATATTAAAAGTTTTTCACTTTTATTTTAATATTGACGTGCCATAAAATAGTGTGAATAGGTTTGACAATAAATAACTGCCCAGCTAGAGAACATGCAGATTCTGGTCTGTCTTACTATCAAGACTGGTTCTTCTATGCTGTAAATTAAGCTACCTAACCAAGCATAGTATAGAAAGTAATAATATCCATATATATTTAATGGCAAACATTTTCAATTAAACAATATTGATTTATAATTACTTATAGTCTTAACAAATGAAAAATATCACATAATACATATGTATAACCAGTGCTATAATTATACATTTATACCTGAAGGAATAAGGACTTTAGGGCAACTGTTGATACCCTGTGAAATGGGATCTGTACAAAACATGGTCAAAAAATAACCGTACTGTGTTGATTTGAGAACGTAATCTTTTTTTCCCTAGTTCATAATTACATAAAATGCCTAATTTGTTGCTGTACTGACTAAATAACAAATAAACACCTTCCAAAACTACTAAACTTTAAAAAGCTATATACCCTCAAGGGATAAATAAAAATTTGAACGTGATATAATTCATAAAAAGTTAATAGCCATTCTAGTATAGGCTGCTATTTAAAAATTAAAAGTTAACAGTGGTTTACCTAATAAATACAAAGATTAAAGATGGGAAAAAATCAAAAACCATGAGTGGATTGATTAATACACCTTGCCCCTTAGATCAATCCAACTCGTAGAATAAGGCGTATTAAGCCTCGATTACATTGAGCGATTTCACACGCTTGTCGCCGGCGAATTAACTCGCTGCGATTAAAGTCGCTCAATGTAATCGGTCTAGTCGCTTACTCGCCGCGTGTTGAATACTCGCTGCTCGCTCGCGATTAAAGTTGACGGCCGGGCTACTTTAGTCGCAAGTCGCTGGCGTTTTTACACTTCAGCGAGTAAAA
>JACXSJ010004738.1:0-11300 GCA_014851325.1 Pentalonia nigronervosa | reverse complement strand
TTTTGTAAAAAAAAAAAATTAAAAAGAACACAAAACTTACAGACAACCTTACTGATCGGCGTGTTGTGTTGAAATCAAATGATTCATAAATCATAGGTAGTATTATACTTTGTATTTCCTTAAAATTTAAATAGGTGTACGTGGGTTATGTTAAATTTGAAAAAATATAAATAATATTATTATTGTCGCCCATTAGTTATATATGTTCTATACCTATCCGATAATCCTTATCGGCTAATTGTTTCAGACTTTCCGAGAATCTACGGCCCGTCGGCAGCCGCGAGCCGACGCCGAAATAAACTCTCGCACGCGCAGGCACATATCAATACTTTACGAAAGATGAAATATATTCATGTTTGCATTGCCATAAAAACTACTAAAAGCGGTAGTAAATTAAACATACTTCCTGTGATCCGATTGTAATTTTGGAAAAATGGTTGAATTTATAAACTTCTAGACTATACTCTTTAGGAATCACTTTTTTGGTTTAAAATTAGATGTGCCCAAAATAAATACAAATGTAATGCAATTATTTCATGGAATTTTTGAAAAATAAATCGTTATTTTAAGGTCCTTTAAAATTGAAAATTGAAAATCGACTTCCTAAATAACCTAGATATTTTGTCAAAGAGTTCATACGTGTATAAAAAATTAAAATCGGACATTCCGAAGTATGTGTAATTTACTACCGCTTATTGGTCTAAAACGCATGAAAAATCCGTCTGCTGCAATCCCTTTAATATGAAATAGAATATAAGAAATAAAATAATAAACACAACACTTTGTCAACGATTGTCACGTTGTCGAACGTCGAACAAAACTGTTTGATGTTCATATAGTGTAGGTATACAATGTACACTCTTCACGATAACGGTATAAAGCGATAACGGATATTACCTTGGTTCACAATAATAATGACAGACTAATAAAGATTATATTATTATTTATAGTTTTTCCCTATTCTCTGTTTAATATTTACTATAATAACAAGAGTTTTCCCCTAAACATTCGATATATTATTTTTCGTTATAATTTAGTTTCGTTATTTTTTTTTTCGATATTTTGAATTCGCTATTTTGTTTTCGCTTTTTTGGCCTAGAATCCGTTTTAATACAAACGCACTCACTATCGTGAAATTAATACCGCGGCGAAAATGTTATCGCAAGATTGAGCGCGATATTTTTATTTTTCGCTGCAGACACTATATTTTTCGCTTACCGCTACGATAATCAGTTGTAAATTCCCAACTGTGAGTTATCTACATTTTATTATTAATATATTAATATCTATAGAAAGATTATCATTACATTATATGATATATTTTGACTTCAAACACATATCTATTCATCGTAATCGTACAACTTGCAGTTGAATCTAACGTCATGGTGTTTGAATGTATGAACGATTCTCTTGTTTAAAAATTATTATTTATTATTTATTATTTTTTAATAAAAATGACCAATATAGTTGAATAGTTAATAGCTATTGTTAAAGATTATCCTATCATATATAATATGACACTTCCATAATTCAAGGATACGAGAAAAAAAGATTATATTTGGGATCACGAAATAAGTATTAAAATGTACATTAAAGTGGTAAGTAAAAATATAATTAATCTATAAAAATACAAGTCATTATAATAATAGTTATAAATATTAGTTATGATAAAAAATAATAATAATGTTATAAATAAGTCAGTCTAGAATTTTATTATTTACTAACAGTTTTCAAACATGTGCAATTAAGAAACAATTCTAATATGAAATAGGTAAAAATAAAAATAAATAAGCAACCAGCTATTTTATCCAAACGTAATAAAATTTTACGGTACTTACCTAGTTTATACTTGTTAATTTCTATACAACAATTTGGAATAAAAACTTAAAAATAGTAAATAAATAAATAATAAGTAAATCATTATTTATTCGTTATTAAAATACTCAAGAAAACATTCTTGCACTCGAAAAGCTTCAATTGTACACCTTCTTGGATTATTTGCAATGTTATTCCGTAGTAAAAACGGTTCTTCATCGGCTTCAAGCTCATTGTCATATATATTACAATTTTGGACTCTTAAATAATTATGTAGTATATATGTTGCTATAACAACTTTTTTTACAGTTGTTTCTTGCATTTCCATTGGCCTCTCAAATACCCTCCATTTCTTCGCTAAAATTCCAAATGCATTCTCTACTACTCTTCGTGCCTGGCATAATCTATAATTGTAAGTATCCTTTATTCTATCATTTCGTGATTGTCGTCTAGGAAATGGTTTCATTATATAAGTTTTTAATGAAAACGCTTCATCGCCTATAATAACCATAGGCGATTTTTAACTTTAACGGGCAAAGGTTTATCTTCAGGTACATTTAACATCCCAGCTTCTAATCGTTTACCCATAATAGATTCTTCTAATATTCCCCCGTCAGAGTTTCGTCCATATCCACCAACATCTATACAAATAAACTTATAGTCTGGGTCCACAATTGCCATTAATACAACTGAAATTTTTTTCAAATAACAAAAGTTTCTTGTTCTACTATTATTAGGACATTTAATTGTTACGTATTTCCCATCTACACTTCTAATACAATTAGGAAATTGCCATTTTTCAAAAAACCTTGCGTTGATTTTGTCAAAATTTCCTCAGTAGGTTCCGGCATATATATAAGACCCATGTGTTTAATAATAGGTTCACATACCTCTACGATTTGACCTACTGTTGTAAATCCTACCCTATAACTATGACCAATTGTCTTATATGAATCACCCGTTGCAAAAAATCTGTAAATATTAATAAAATAATATATAATAATAATAAAATACTTTTTAGGAGATATATTAAAATCGAAGTGGTAAAACCTACGCGATACGTATCAAAAGCATTTGAGAGTTAACAAAACGTCTACGGGCTAAAGTGTAAATGGGACAAAAAATAAAAACCTCTCTGCTTATAAAAAGTGGCAATGGGCGTCTCATATGGAATATTTGAAAGAACATATGAGTTTTGCCGAGTAATTAACTATTTTATTATTTTTATTTGAATATAAATTAATCGTAAATTATTTTTTTTTCAAACTGAAAGAACTATATCCAACATCCACGAACCTGCTCAAGACGAAGATAATGATACAAACGATTTGTTAAATTACACCGCATCTACTTTTGAAAAAAACGAAGTCGTATTTTCTAAGTCTCCTAAAAATCCTCATAAAAAGTTCAGAGATCTAAGTAAAAAAAATAATGGAAATGATTTGCAATATTCCAATATTGACAAAGTATTAGAGCACTTTCAAAACAAAAGCAAAACCTCACATAATGCTATGGATGGGATTGAACTGTTAATGATGGGCCACGCAAAAACTATAAAGACTTTTTCAGCTAGACGGCAAGCAATAGCTAAAAACAAAATAGCTAAATTGATCGGTATTTTTTTTTTGTTTTAAACAGTAGTGCTATATTTTCTAACAATTAGATATAAACACTAAACATTTTATATATTATAATATCATTATAATATTATTGTAGTATTTATCATTTATATATTATTACCAACCTCAAAGCAATAGCCAGACGTTCAGGTGGAAGTATTGGCACACGAAAATTAGTCTTTTCTTTACGTATATCTTCATTAATAAAATTTAAAATTTCATCAAAACAATTTGATGTCATTCAAAAATAAATAAAAAAACGTTTTGCATCATTTCGTAATTGAGGCATTAAATGATTAAATTCACCTAAAATTTCTCTTTGGCTATTAATTTCATGAACCCATTTTCGTCTTTTATGTCTAAAAATTAAATATTACATGGCTTTTTTTATTATTTGTTATTGTAACAGCCCAAACCATATTTAAAAACAATTGTAGTTAATATATTATAAGCACATGGTACCTTTTTTATTCTTCATTATCCATTACAGCTGCTAACAGTAATACATCTTCTTCGTCTGAACTTGAGTTTTCATAATATATATCCATGGTATAGTATAAATTTTAAAAAAAATATAGCAATTTGTTGTTTTGTACTTTAAAATATTAATATTAATAAATAAAAATATAATAATTACTAAGATACATGTACGCGCATGGGTGTCACAATGTCGACTAGTAATTTTCGGCGAAATATTTCACTCTCCAGTTAGGTTAGATCAGCGGTATTTAAAAAGAGATAAATACTGCTGAAATTACCGCCACCGCTACCGCTTCGGTTTGAGCGGACCTTAAAGGTAGGAACAGACTATTGTCACGAGTTTACGTGGTATCACGTTGACACATTTGAACTGTGTTGTTACGTTTAGAAACAAACTATTGTCACATTATCAAGTTGTCATGCTTTATTCACATCAAAATTGCTCAGTAGTCTCTGTTTTGTTTACGAATACACACTTTTTTTTTAAAGAAAATGAAAATGGAAAGAGTGACTTAAGTACTTCAGAGTAGAAATAAGATTTGGAAACTGCAGCTGTTTTGCAGTTTTGGATGAACAAAATAAAAAATCCACCCGATCATGCTGGGTACACACAATGAATTAAAAAAAAAAGGGGAAAAATTGGGAAAATTCCATCGTCTAGTTATTGAATTACTAAACGATCCAAGACGATTTCACATGTATTTCAGAATGAAAAAAAAAGAATTTGATTATTTACACGAACTTATTAAAAAAGACATACAAAAACAAAACACTCAATTTCGAAAACCTATTAGTACCGAAAAAAGATAAGCTGTTTGTTTAAGGTAGTAATAAAAAATAAAATATTTCTCAAGATACAAATCATTTTATTATTTTTAAATACCAATAATTTTAATTGTCTTTTACTTTTAAAATTAAAACAAATTAAAAATGTTGATCTACTGATCCTTGATTATGTTGTTCTGTAGTTGTTGAATAATTGTTAAAGGAGTCAAATGACGATGTCATTGTGTGTAAACTACTCGTATTAGGAGCAGGAGAATGTGTTAAAACATATAGTTGTTGTGTAGGATAACGTGGATCTTGATTACATCTCATTTCAGCAGATAATACTGAGTTACTTAATGCAGGTTTAATTTAAGCCTATTCAAATTTTGGTAATTGTTTTGTCGTCCTTGACTTACTCAAAAAAAAAAAAAACATGTCATATCATACAAATTTTTAAATTGGTTAGTTGTTTTATATTCATCGCGGATACACATTTTTTCATACAGACGTTTTCTACGAGTATAATTTTCTTTTAAATTTCAACTAGTTGTTATGCTAGAGTGCCAGAATTTTGTTTTTTTTTTTTTTATTGTGTTTTATGTATTCGTAATATCTTTCATCTACTGCAGAATTGCTTAATGTTGCTTCATCGTCTACATTTTGGTTACCTTGAATATTTCGTTCATTTTGTGTTTCTCTGTCTATCTGCGTTTGCTCAGACTGATAAAGTACATTTTCTTCTTCGGGCTCTACTTCAGACACTTATGACAAATCACCTGGCTCAATAATACAATTTGCAAATGACTTGATTAATTTAGTATGTGTTCTTTAATTAAATAAAAAAAAACATTAAGAATAAAAAATTATATAATAATTTAATAATTAAATTTTTACTTTCTGTTTTCTAAGGTATAATAAATGATATTTGTGGTTCATATTTCTAAAGAGACTTCTTTTTGGAAGCTATGCCACCTTTTGTTTCTTCTCTATATCTGTTCCGAGCATTGCAGAAACATCTCCTCAATTTTTCCAATTTTTGTTTAGCTATATTCCCTAAAAATAAAATTAAAATTAAACATTTTTTTTATTTTAGATTTTTGGCGACAATAGACTTAGCTAAAAAGTGCCGCGGCATGCCGTTTTAACGTTCGAAAAACTGTATACCGTATGAAATCAAATAGAAGCTTGTTTAAACTTGCGTCCTTTATCCCCGTTATCTCCCGATATGTTGATAATCATAACGGAACCTAATTTGGCATCTACACAGTAGTTACTTGGTCGAATTGTCGAGTTACATCCCACTCCGTACGAATGTCACTCGTGTGGTTACAGTGAAAACGGTAAGGAGTCAGTCCAAACAAGCAATTTGAAATTTGTGTCCATTACCACTTGACAACTTAGTGAATTATATTTTTGTAAATTTGGTTATGTATTATTATTTTTTTTTTTTTATAAGATCTATAATATATACGTATTTGTTCATTATTATTTGTATAAATTAGTGATCACCGATCAGCGATTATTGAATTTTTTTGTGTCAAATACTATTTAACAATTTCATTAATTGTATATTGGCTGGTATTTTATGCTAACGTAAAATGTCAGATGGTGTGTTGAAGCCGGGAAAAGTAAAATAATATTATCGCTACATCAGGTAGACTGGTATTGTTCGAACCCGGTCGCGGTTTCGCACTATCGGCATTTTTGTCATACTTCATTCAACCAAATATACCAGTGTTCTCAATAGAAATTGATATTTGGCTCAGTGTTCCTCCCAGCGGTATGTCGGACGCAGAATGGTCGCGAGGTGGAATCCCCTTCCTCTGCCGGAACTTTGCCCGGATGTTGGCCGCCTGTGTTGCCGCTTGCCGTAGGCTGTGCCGCCGGCATAAAATCTTTTTTTCTTTCTTCTTCGCCCGGCGAGTGAACTGAACGCGTTGTTGGTGTTTTTCTTGTGCTCTGCCGCCGCGCTGTGTGTCGTGTAGATACGTGTAAAAGTCGTTTTGTAGGACAGTTGTTGTGTTCGCGGTCCAGACCTCGTCGTCGGCTCCAACAGTGACATCCAGTCTTCATTTGTACATGTATGATGTTAGTGGTGGTTATAATCACCGGATTATTTGTGTTTGCATTTATATTTGTAACCCATAAATATTCATTGTTGTAAGTATTATTTTAGTATTCATAAATAAGTGTTGGGCGTCCTACTGTTGAGCATTTAATCTTAAACATTATATATATTATATTTTGTATGCCCATCGCGCCTTATATATATCTCAGTGCATTATTATTTAGTGAGGTAATCATTAACGAGTGTGAAGTTATGTGACCAAAACTAGGTGAGTAATTTTCTGACAGTTAATGATAAGAAATATTGTATACTCGGTTGTATTACAGTATTTTTTAGGTGCCACTATTTATATTGCCTTAGAATGTTCTGATTCTATTTCCAAACCACAAGATAGCACAAATAATTTGCTCCAATAATATTTTAATTCCTTTTATCTTTATACGTACACCATACAACACAAACTGGATACCAAATCTTGTACGTTGTAGCACCCGAAAGCGGCGCATAATAGTTGGGTTCCATGATTCAGATTATTCACTAACCCATTAGTCCCCAACGTTGCGTAACGCAACATTTATAAAATTGGTTTTTTTTTTAGTATGTTATTGAACGAAATTATTTTTAGCTGTCACAAATTGCTCTCAACAGAACATTAATTATAGTTTTTATGAAATATTTCGATATTTTTAAAAAGTCTAATTTCTGAGTATTTATAAGTTATTAAGAATTTTAGAATTTCCTATACCATATTTTCGTCAATTTTTTTTCTCAACTCAGAATAAAATTGGATTTCCCTTATTATCAATTTACATTTACAAAGTCTTTGGTAAAATAAAAATAATATCATATTTAACTTTATATTTATAGTTTTTAAATAACTGGCTGGTTTTGTTATTGTTGAGTTTACGCAACGTTGGGATTCCTAGTGTGACTATAATCGCTAATGTGTCACGTCTTCAGAGGCACGTGTAGCAAAAGTGTTTCAGTTTATTTTGATAATTCGTAGTGAATAGTTAAATCAGTTAGTTATAAAATTGTGTAAGTAGTTATAAAAGTAGAAATATAACTGTGTCGATTAGTGAAGTGCAGTTTTAGAAAATATTGAATCGAAGTAAGTGTATTACACAATTTATTTATTTACTATACTTTTTTCCTAAAATAATTTGTAGTGATATATATTTGTATTTATAGTGATGTCTTGGAAAAACGAAAGACCTCTGTCAACTGCTGAACTCTTAGCCATATTAGAAGAAGATGAGGATTTATTTCAGACTGATGCCGTTGATGCCGTTGATGCCGTGTATATTCCGCCACCTGTAGACGAAGTCGCAGACGAAGAAAAGCTTGATGACGACTTACATGAAAATGAGATAAATTTACCAGATGTCGCAGGAACTTATGGAATACGCAAGTTTACCTAATTCTTCTGAAGATTTGGACAGTGAATCATTACCATCAAGTTCAATAAAATCAAATGTTAGTAAAAAAAACCATAAATAACTCAAAGACAGCTCTTCCAAAGTGGAAGAATGAGGTTCTAGTGTATACAACAGCGCCACAGAATAAAGAAAAAATAAATTTGGAAGACATTGAAAATAGAATTGGTGGTAAAACTCCTTTTGAAGTTTTTTCATTGTATTTTAGTGACCATGTTTGGGAAAAAATAATTTCTTATACAAAAAAATATGCTTGTGGTAAAAATCGGCATTCATTTATAATTGACAAAACTATCCTAAAGCGATTTTTTGGTATACTTATTTTTTCGGGGTATCATACGTTACCAGCTACAAAACTATATTGGTCTAAAGACGAAGATAAAGGAATACCATTAATTAGAAACAGTATGAGTAGGAACAGATTCGATTCCATAAAGCAAAACTTACATTTATCAGATAACGAGCAACTTGTTAAAAATGACAGATTTTCAAAACTAAGACCTCTTTTTGATTTAATAAATGAAAATAATATGCAGTTTGGAGTATTTTCTCATAACCTATCAATCGATGAGGAAATGGTGCCATATTTTGGACGACATAGTTGTAAGATGTTTGTCAAGGGAAAACCAATCAGATTTGGCTTCAAATTATGGTGTCTTTGTAGTTCCAATGGTTACTTATACAAATTTATACCTTATGGTGGGAAAACAAGCACTTATGATAATGAATTAGGTTTAGGAGCAAACGTTGTACTAGAGCTATTGTCAGTTGTTCAGCACCCATCTCTTCATCGCGTATTTTTTGACAATTTTTTCTCTTTATACAAGTTATTCTGTTTACTGAAAGAAAGGGGGTTTTACGCTACTGGAACAATACGTGAAAATCGTACATGTAATACCACGATAGAAACTGTAAAAAATTTGAAGAAAAAAGATCGTGGTACTTATGATTTTTCTTTTGAAAATAATCAAAAAATATTGTTGGTCAGATGGAACAACAATTCTGTGGTGACTGTTGTCACTAATAACAGTACTATTGAACCTCTTGTGGGCGCAAAACAGTACAACAGAAAAGAAAAAAAGGCTGTTTCAATTTTTCAACCAAAAGTTATAGCTGAGTATAATCAACATATGGGAGGTGTTGATTTGCATGATAACGGAATATGTAATTACAGAATCAACGTAAAAGGAAAAAAGTGGTGGTGGCCCCTCTTTGTAAATTTGATCGACAGTGTAATTGTAAATTCCTGGAAAGTATACAATTTAGCCAACAAATCAAAAATGTCGCAGTTAGATTTTAAGCCCTACATAGCAGTCGCTCTTATAAAAATGAATGAATCAGCCCCTGAAAATAATATTCAAGACCAAGATACTTCGGGACCAAGTAACCAAATAAACTTGTATTTCAATCCAAATTATGGGTGACCATCTTAAAGCGCATTACCCGTAGAAATTCGAGTTGATAATATCGGTCACGTGGTAGTTGAAGATGAAAATAAAGCAAGAAGACGATGTAGACAGTGTAAAAGCACCACTATATATACGTGTGTCAAGTGTCAAGTGCATCTTCACGCAAACAGCTTTGAAAAATTTCACACTAAATAATAATAATAATAATAATAATAATAACATTATCCTAACGTTGTGTATACATTTTGTTGTAAAAACACTAAAAAGCTATAATTTTTTTTCATTATATAATTTGTTATTTGAGTATATACTAAGTAATAAAGTGCAATAAAAACATAAAATTAGTTTTTTTTCCTTACCTCGGGGATTAATGGGCTAATTGGGTACCGTATAAAATAACCTACTATACGAGTTGGGTCCCGTGTAAACAAGTCTACTGTACGAGTTGGGTCCCATAAAAAAACATTTTCTTCCCATTTTTACAGATTTAGGACTGTCTATAATAACATTTATAGTTACTACAGGTATGGTTAAAAATGTTTTTTTTCTAATTTTTTCCTGATTTACAATCGTTCGTCATTCATCTGATTTTTAATGATTAATAAAATTTTAATTTAAGGGTTGAAATTTATACATATCGCCATCGTTCGATGCCATTTTTTAGATAATTATGAAATGAAAATTTAAAGCCATCAATAACGTTTATACGCTTGCTTTTTTCATTAAACATAATATTTTGAGTTTTAACCATTATGTATAGAATGTGAACACGTACTGACGTACTAGTGTGGTATAATCAGTGATTAGTTCATCGATTATTATTTCAATGTCAAAAAATACCTAATCTAAAATATTATTTTCGTACTGTATATTACTACGATAATATATCATTTAATTGCCAGAAAGTACGTCCTTAATTCATATTCGTATTTTATAATATTACTAATTAATACAAAATGATAAATAATTGTATAAATACATGGACCGTGACCCAATTCAGACAAAACATTTTATTCACACGGACTCAATTCGTACAAAATTTAAAACTAATATTATTTTCGGACCCAACTCAGATGCAGCCTCTGAAAGTCCCAGGTGACTGTTTTCCGTACTGCGCGTAACGGGTATACGGCGTTGGTTTTAATTTTTTTTTTTGGGATATTTTGGGATACGGCTGCCCATATTGGGCATGCATATGTAATTAAGGGTTTTATTATCGTTACGTATATTAGAAGTGAGCATTTAATTTGAAGTGTTGAGTTGTGATTGATTAGGGGGTATAAGATTTTCAATCGTGTATAGCAGTGGTCGGCAACCTTTTTAGACTCCCGGGCCACATTCATAAATTAAAAAGAGTTCGCGGGCCAGACAAAAATTAAAATTTTATATTCCAAATTATTTACTAAAAAAAAAAATAACTGTTTAAAACTTTAAAATAATAGATTAGTAGAACATAAAAATTATAGTTTTTAATAATATTATAGTAGTATAAATTTGTATGTTCATAGTCATTTCGTTTTTTTTACGCGGTAATTTCATGAAGCTCAAGGGGGAATGTTCCCCTTGAAGACCACTGATTTTACCGTATTACACATCACAGGGAGATTACACAGTCGTTGTCCACACATTTCCCCCTTGCACAAAAATATTTACCGTATTACATTTTACAGGGAGATTTCAAAAACTTTGTCCACGATTTTCTCCC
>JACXSJ010004736.1:0-11314 GCA_014851325.1 Pentalonia nigronervosa | reverse complement strand
TTATAAACAATATTCGATTGCTCAGATTTCCACATTGTTAATTAATTTCTCAGCCATGATTTACCATGGTTATTTCTAAGAAACCCCTGTTTATTAGAATAAATAAAAACCTGTGTTTAGTAGTGATATCCAGCATCGTACCCGAACTCGCAGAGTTACATCTTCACGCCTGGATCAACGTCTAATTCGAACAAGGTAAGATTACACAATATATATAGATATATGCAATCCAATAGTAGAATAATTTTACATGGAAAATGGAGACATTTAAATAAAAACTGTGAAGGATATATAAGATATAACTTTATTAAAAAACTATCGATGACGTCCAGATGCATGAACAAATATACTATAGCTGTATACTATAGCTGAATATACTACAGCTGTCCCGCCTGACGGTTGTTGCCTAATCCAAAAAATAAATTTAAGAATAACCTCAAGTAATTTACATGCATCTAAGCTTCCTAATTAGGTAATCTGACTGCGTCGTATTGCGGACAATATGCGAGCAGTATATTATGAGATAGACAATTTACCGGTAGTGGATTGATGTCGCGAGGTGCTTAAAATAAATGAAATGAGAATTAGAAAAATTAATTACAACCTGTTGACCTATAATAAACATTTAATTTATAATAAAAAAAGTATTGAGATCATTAATCGAGATAAAAACTGTCCTATGTTTCACGTTGGACCTAATTACACACATTGAACACCATTTCATCAAGATCTATTAAGTAGTTTTGGAGTTCATTTCCGATAAACATTGTTACACGTTATTTTTATTTATATAATAGGATATAATACATCTATAACCCCTTATATCATATTACATAAACATACACTAATTTATTAACACGTGTAGTGTAGTAGCAGGGGCCGTAGGCGATCTCTTCTCCAAAGGACATAACAAGCTGTTCTTGAGTGTGGCAGCTTTTTACACGTCCAGACTAGTCATGCATATCTCACCGTATGCTAAAGCATTTCCTTAATATATTTACTACTGACTACATAAAACCTGTACCCTTAGCTCTTCGGATTTACTTCATTATTTTTTTTTACTACAATACTGTATACACAAAACGATTTTGAACTTCAAAATCGTTTTTCTGTTCAAAATTTGAATAGATATTTTTAGTCTGTCAGCCAGATTATCAAATATACTATATGTATAATATATATTTTTTTTATACCAACCTTTGCTCAAAGAGATAAAGTATTTTAAAATTTTTATCTTGAATGAAAAATTATTATAAAAACATTTAATAAAATATTGAAGTAACTGCGGTTATTATTATTTTTTTTTTTTAAGTTTCTACAAAGAAAATAAAGTTGAAGTACCAATTAAATTTATTTTCCTGACAAAAAAGATGCTAAAGTAGAAAATCGAAGAATTTTTACTGCCCAAAAGGTGATGACAAACCATAGAGTAAGAATAATAACTACAAGATTGGTAATAATTATATATTATTATATATTTGAGACAGACAAAAAAATAAAAAAATTAATCATATTCATGGAAAATCAATATATTTGTTTCTTCGCTTAGAATCTAAAAATATATTACAATTTACAAATTATACATTTTTATGGTTTTTCAGCATTTGATTTTCAATATCACATATCACAATTTAGATCACGGATCTTAAAAATATTTTTATATTTACAGTTTACTTTAATTTTATGTATTAGACAAAAAAGATTTATTATAATTTAAACATTATTTGTATGGATTTTCTGTTGGGCGAATATCATCTAATGAATGTCTAATTCAATATTTATTGATAATAAAATTTTATAATATTGATATGTATTACACCTATCAATATTCAATACGTCTTGATCGGCTTAACTTGAACTTTGAAGTCTTAATCAAAATATTATCTTATTTTCCAAAATATTTATTATAATTTTATAATTTATAAAGAAATAAATAAAATCCACTTTAAATTTTGTTGATTAAGTAATACCCGCAGTGGTGCCCCAAATAGAGAAAAAAAATAATATCCTAATAAAATGTAGCATTGGAAATATTTAATGAATATGTGTCAAATTATGTGTAAGTCAGACTACTTTTTAGCAACGCCTGTCTTCATTGTTTATTCTGTGAAAAGCTATTGTTAAATGGATGACACCGTAACGGTAAGATCTATGTTTTTTTTATATATCTTGGGATAACAGTTCTGATTTTAGTATTTTACCCATGGAGGCATTGACTAAAATAGACTTTATCTAGTCTTTCTTAGTCTACGTCACTGTGAATTTTATAATACATTTTTTTTTATTATACTTAATGGCTAATAAATTCTTAATAATTATATAGTATTAAAATACAATTTTCATTAGTCATGCCAATCGCTATAGATTAAATACCAATTGTGATTTAATCATATATTATATTATTATATTATACATAGGTAGGTATCTGAATTAAATATGATGTTTATTATTTAATATTTGAATTTATATTCTATGATCTTACATGACGTATTAAAAATTAAGTTTTTAATCATTTTAATCTATCCTTGTTGTTAGTGTATATCAATAAGTATGTAATTATTAATATTATAGTAAATAATAGCATTGATTATAAATACTAGTATTTATAATTAATAGTTATAGCTTGAACAATTGATAGTATTTGAAAAAAATTCAATTTTACACTTGTTATAAGAAGTGCCTTTTTAATAATAAATAATATTAGTATCAAAACAATAAGTATTATAATATAATTGAATGGATATTAATTGTTATAATTGTACTAACACATTTCTCTGTTTTTAATAGTTTACTCTATTAGGCAATAAATATGTTTGGATCAATGTTTAAATTACTTCTTAATAAATGTGAGGAAAAAGCTATGATCGCTACATATGCAATAGAATTTGAAATAGCTTAAGTACTAGAAAAGATATCAAAGAACTTCTTTTTGAAATAAATAAATTAAACAAAAATGCAGATAATGAAGATAGTTCAGTGTCAATAAATAACATTATTGATGCTATTGAGATACTGCAAGATGTTGTATTCCATTTCTTATTTTTACCATTTTCTATGAATAATTTTGACAATTTTCCAAAATATTTTAATGATGGTACTTCAATTGAACATTTTAAAAATACTAAAAGTGAATTACATTTTATTGGAAAAAGCCATGTAGTATCTATTTTAGTCAAGGATCCCAATACTAAAAGAATTGTAAAACAATTCAATAACCTTCAATTTTTATTTACTTGGAACATATAGCCAAATAATAAGAAACATGTAATTTTATGAATATGGAATAAATATGGAAAATACAATTTAAATATATCTACATTTATATTTACTTTCGAAAGATATTGTATATTAAAAAATAAATAGCATTTTATTTAAGGTTGATATGAATTATTAATCCATTTTTAATTGATTTATAAATTTGAATTTATTGCTTAGCAATGTACTTCAATTGATAATCCAATGTAAATAATAATACAGTTATACTAGTTATACTCGCTGCTTTATATTTAAGTTATAAATAACTTTTTGTTATACTAAACCACAGCTTCATGTTTAAGTTATACATAACTTTTTGTTACACTAAACCGCAGCTTCATGTTTAAGTTATATGTACATAACTTTTTATTATACTAAATCGCTGCTTTAGGTTTTAAATCTGTTTATTAAAATTCCCCTACAAATTTTAGGTATCGCCCAAAAAATACTTAAGCAAGTAATTAAGACAGGTGTTGTAAGTTTGTTTATCAAAAAAATAAAATGTAAATAATTACATTTTTAATTAATTTTTATAACAAATGCCTTGAAAAAACAAATATAAAATGTATAAGCTAATAATAAAAAAAAAAAAAATTGTTATAATAATGACATTAATTGTTTTATTTGCTATATGTTTATTTAAAACGATAATGTCGTATGCTTAAAATTGACTTTTAAAGTTTTTGTTTGATTAAAAAAAAAATTATTTCATAATTTTATTTTTGTTATGTTATAATAAGTGTACTGTGGCCCTCCAAACCTGACATACCCAGGAGACCCTGGCTTAAATACAACAGTATATATAATATTATTTGTTTTTTTTTTAATAATTTATTTTGATTTATTTTCTTAGGTTTATAGGTAATTTAATTATTTCCTATGAATATATTCATAATGGTGAACCTAAATTAGTCCAAATGAAAATATTAGAAATTGGTAAATAGCTTGAAGAATTAGATAAAGGTACTAATAAGTTCTATTTATTTATAAATGCTGTTCTACATTTCATGAAGGCTACCTTTATTCATATGTTATTTGCTACAAATCTTACAAAAGAATGTAAATTGGTAAGCTATTATGTATTTATTTGTTTTCGTATGATACATTTTATTTGTATACCTACTGTGTATCAGTGACATTTAAGTATTTAAGTACCAAAAGATTTTTAATGTTGGGTGTGATAATATTGCTTATCATTGGCCAATAGTTTGAACCCCTTTACCGTAGAACTGTGTGAATAGGTTCGTGGTAAATATATGCAATAGATTAAAATGCATCTTAATTTCTTGAAAATGTTATTGTGTATAATATAAAGTATACGCAAAAGTTTCAAGTTCCCGTGAATTATATTTTAATTTAAATATCATATTTTAACTTCAAATGCTTGTAAAAAAAATTATGCAAATATATCTTTAATATTTTTAATCCTAATCATAATAACTTACCAATTTACTTTTTGACCACCTTAGGTATCAACTAGTTTCACTTTTCTATTAGAAACTATATTGAAGTTGAAAAACATTTTTAATGCTACATAACGTGATGACAGGCACAAAAAAAAAAACATTGTAAAACCAATACATTCATCGATCTACTCAGGATCTAAACATGTTAGTTAGTATTTAATAAAGCTTATACTATTTAATTGAAAACAAGATAATAATTTAATCTCCATCCATTTTATGATTAGTGTTTCATCTAGTTTAATATAATTAAATTTATTAAACTATTGTACACTATACAATATTTATCTACCCACCTCTATTATTATCATTGATTTTTTAGTTATTGGAAGATATTTTGTCATTCGCAAATATGGATTCTAAATCAAGAGCTTCTATACATGCAATACATGCTGTTGTATTAATTGAATATAGGGAACATGTTCTCCATTTGTCAAAAGCTTGTGGAATGGCTAAGAAAGCATGTGATTTAAATCCCAAAACTTCTTATTAGTTTTATATTTATTCACTAGCACAGCTCAAAGACAATTTTCAATGTCACAGAAATCGATACCATCTAATGATGAAATAAATACAATTCACCAATCAATTTTGTTATCTAATAGAAAAAATCATTTTTTCAACTACCATAAATTTGTTATGGATGATAAAATGACAGCAAATTACCATAACAATAAAAATGAAAATGATAAATTTATAATTAAAAAAAATCTATCAGAAAACCAAAAAATTATGGATTTGATCAAGTAAGTGGCGCATTATTAATCTCATCTGTGAAATTACTTTTCCAATGTATTCTAAGATAATTACCTAAGATTTTGCATTAATACAATATAGTTTATGGTGTAGTTTTCAATTTACTTCATGTAAAATAAAGACAATAAATTATTTATAGCAATCAATTGACATTCAGTCAATTTTTAAAAGTAAAGCCAGCATAAATACAATTTTAATTCTTGCATAGGAAATAACTTGTATATGTATATTTATTAAAACACAATTATAATTGAGTAATTATTATTATTATTTTTTTTTTTTTTTGTAGAACCATCATGAGCATAGAACCAAAAGACCCTCATTTGTTAATTCAGTATGCTAAAACATTAATGACTCTTCCAGCAATGTTTCAAGATTTTAAATTAGGAATATAATATTTAAAAAAAGCATTTCAAATGTCACAAAATGATAAAACTGTTTTAAAAGCTATGGGAAAAGCAGTTGAAACATATTATTATGAAAAAATTGTAATATATAATATTTAGAAAAAATATTTATATTCTAGTTTATTTATATATATTTTGATTTTAGTGTATAAAATATTATAACAAAATATTGTTTAAAATCATAGAAACATGTAATTTAAAAATTAAAGACGTTGACTCATTCTTGAAGCCCAAACTAATCGTTAACTTGTCTGCTAAATCAACACTTAAACACACAAATATAACTTCAAAGTAAGATTGAATTGTTAGATAGTGTCAAATAAGTTGCTTTTGAAGAAAATATAAGAAAAAATAATTTTAAAAAGAAATCATAAGCTTAGAGTTACAGTTGCAAACATCTGGTGATAAATTATCTACTCAAAAACCTAAATTAGACGAGGCAGAAAAAACTACAAATGCTAATTCCAAAAATAATTAAATGAAATAGAATCGTTAAAAGTTTATGTTAACAAATTATTATTGTGAAAAAACAGAGAATTGTTAAAAATAAATGTAACACTTTCAAAATCTATTGAATAGTACCTATAGTAAATCTTTAACTACAAACAATTTTATTTTTATAACATAACCTAAATTTTAAATCAACATTTCAACATGCTTTATTTCAGAATATACTTTTCCTGCATTACCAACTATAGGACTTACTTTATTATTTTTAATTTTTATTTTGTTATAAAATATATGAGATTAAATATTCCATTAAAAAAAAAATGTATAAGTTTACTGATTTATTAATAACAAACTGTTTTTTATTATTATTATTATTATTATTATTTTTTTTTAAACAATTTAGAATTTGCACATGTAAAGATAATTTATCTATAATAAAAATATCTAAAATACATATAAAAAAATACAAATTATTTTGTTGTTAAAAATGTTTATAATAAATAATAATCTAAGACTACAGTATAAGGTTTCTCATCATTTAATTTTATAGTAATCATAAAATCTCACACATACATATTATGTAAGTACAATTGATTTTGTAGAATTCTATTTTTACGATTAAATAGGTACCCAACAAAATACTTTTCTTATAATATATTTATCAGCTATAATTCAGCAGGCATTTTTAAAGTATTTAAATAACTTAAAATTATATTTAGAAAGTGACAATTCAAGTGATATTGGAATATTTCAAGTTACTAAAATTCATTTTTTTGAATTACAACAAAATATTAAAAAGATTTTAAGGAGAAATTGTCATTTTACGAGTGAATTAAAAATGTCTTGTACATTTATGTGGCTTTACACTAAACTTCATCTTTAAATTCCAGTTTTTCATTTATAGGTAGGTATATATTTTTTTAAGTATTTATTTAATTAAAAGTGTTTCAACATATCAAATGTATTTACAATATTATAAAGATAAATATTTTCTAAAGATTGACAATGTCACTGGAAGTCCTCATACTGTGGATTTAGCAGCCTCTAAAATTGTCTTATAATTACTTAATTAATATGTAACAGTATAATTATAAAATACAATTTTTTGTGGGCTGTGATCTACTCAATGACAAGGTATGGATTCATTCAGTGGTGATCAAATCGGAGCGAAAAGAGGTGTGGGGAATACATTTTTGACATGACCTTTATATTTTATATATAATGTATACATTATAATACATATATTTAATACATTATATTATATATGAGTATATGACCTATATTTTTAAAAACAATTTAATTTTTAAAACTAATTGATTTTAATTTAATAAATTGATCTTATAAGTTATTACTTATGACCATAAATTATATTTTTAATGATCAAATAGTGTATCTTACATAATCAGCCACATCCCTCCATCTATGACAAAATCATTTCACCACCACTGGTTAGATAAACTTCACACCCAAGGCTATACTCGGAACATATTTTTGATGGGGGAAGTGAACCCCTTAAACCCCCCATGTACGACCTTGTCTATACCTACTATATAGCAGAGTGACTTCCCTGGTTTTTTGATAATGAATTTTTTTTGTAATTTCTAACGCATTAAAACTCCAGCCTTAAATATTGACAAATAATAATACGTGCTTGTCATGTTTAGATTCCTATAAAGTACTTTCGGCGTATATCCTTTCATTTTAATGCATTTGTGAAATCCGTCAATCCGTAAACTTTTTAATCCTTTAATCTTATGCTTCGTAATTGTCAGTGAACCTATTAATGTGATGAAGTCTCATCGATGCCATCAAAATTGTAAGAAAAAAAAAAGTTTCTAAAGGCCGTTAAAAACTTATACAACATTGCAATTTATATTTTTCAAGCCGTCAGTAGAGTTTTAATATTCAAACCAAAAACTTCATTAACGGTAATGGCCTATCGAGGTAATTATATATATCGAGAGGGGTGGTTATATGGGCTCTTAGAACTTGGCCAAAGTCGTTAGCTAGAGTTTTATTGTCGATTGGAAAATTCGGAAGAGGGAAAAAATACGATCAATAAATTTACGCTGGACACGTCTTTAATAATATTATTTTTTTTCTTAATTTTGTTAACATTTTAAGCATTAAACAAACATTCACGTGGTCGAAAGATTATTGTAAACAAAAGACTTAAATATGAATTATTTTTTATTAAATTTAAATTAAATTTGACTATTGATTTTTATACTATTTAGTATTTTATATTATAACTAGCTGACCCAGCCAAAATTTAAAAGTAATAGGTAAAGTATCTAAATGTTGAAATTAAGCACAAACCAACATATATACTTTCTAAATTTACATTTTATTCATTTTATATTAAATTATTGTTTGTAATCAGTGACCTACTTACAAAATATACTATATATATTAAAAACATATAAAAATAAATTAAATTATTAAAACTAAAAATTATCTAAGTACTATTTTGTGTACAACATTCCTGGTTAACCTGTCTTTCGCTAACACGAAGAGATTTGATGGTTTTCCTACATGTGAGCAGGAAACATATAGCTGTCCATGTGTGAAACATGTGTTTTCCAAATACAAATCGCAAATAGACATTGTTTGGCCTTGAGATTTATTTATGATCATCGCAAAAGCTAAACAAATCGGAAATTGGAGCCTTTTAAACGGTATTGGAGATTCCGACGCTATCAGTGGAATACGCGGCAACAGGACAATATCTCCTTTAAATTTTCCCGACAAAATTGTTGCTTCGAGAATATTTTCAGTCATTTTTTTTATGACTAAACGTGTACCGTTACATAATTGAGGTGGGTTTAAATTACATAGAAGAATAATTGGTAAACCAATTTTCAATTGAAGATTGTGTGGTGGCATTTCTGGCAAATCCAGAGAATTCAAAAATTCAGTTGGAAAGTTTACGGTTTCGTTTTCATCAATAACTGTGTCGATTGATTTAAAAGACATCAAATCACCGGGCAAAATCTGTTGTATATGGAAGTTAATTTCGTTCACATCAACGTTTCTTCCTGCCAAAATAGCATGATTACAGAGCCAATTGTGATCTAAATAATAATTCAATATATCCGGAATGACACTCACAATTAGTTCATTTCTCGTTTAAACAACAGTGCAGAAAATATCTGGTAATTTTATGTATTGTGTATTTTGATACAACTCAATTTCACAATTTCCAATATCCAGCAATTGTTTAGAAAATACTTGTGCTGTTGGATCATTTTGCAATTGTACTCGCATATTCATAGTCAGTCGAAGTGTCTCAACACTTGTCCATAAAAACGATTGTTTTAAACATGCATTGATCTCATCGGCAAAAGTAGAGTGAGGAATAACTGGTAAAGTCTGCCGGAAATCACCGGACAGTAGTAAAACAGTACCACCAAAAAGTTTATATTGTTGCCTTTCAAATCTTGCATAGTTCTATGAAATGCTTCAAGTGAATGTTTATGAGTCATAGTACACTCATCCCAAATTATTATTGTACTCTTTTGCAACACTGTAGCCATTCCGCTTTTTTTTTTAATGTTACACATTGCGTTTGGTTTGTTATGAATATCTAATGGCAACTTCAATGCTGAATGTGCTGTTCGTCCACCATCTAACAAAGTTGCAGCAATGCCTGACGATGCAATTGCCAAAGCAATTTTCTGTTGGGAACGTGTCTTTGCAAGAATTAATGATATTAAGAATGTCTTACCTGTTCCACCTGGTGCGTCTAAGAAAAAAAACTCACCTTGGTCAGCATCAACGGTCAGTATTATCCGATTATAAATATTTTTTTGTTTGGCTGCCAGTAATGGCTCATTATTCACAATAATTATAGCTAAGTCAACGTCATTGTACTGTTTTTCTCGTTGCAAATCAGTGTTAACTAAGTCGGCAGCCGGGCGATCAGGTGATGACATTCCATAATGACTAAATGGCAAATTTGAAATTAATATACATAAATCTTCGATCAACACTAATGCTTCATTATACATCTCTGGTGTGAAATCTAAATTTGGACATAATTTTAGTTGCGCCAAAGGACGTCATTTGGAAGCAAAAATTGAATTTGCGTATCTTACGTAAAAATAATTTCGAATCGTCTGATTCGTCAGTAAGAAATGATTTTAAAGGTTCCGGTGGAATAGGAAGAGGTACCAGTATAACTTTTTTAGATTCACAACACATACCAGTCGTTTCATTGCGGAATTCTAACGCTTGACAATATTGACATATTTTATCCATTGCACCTATTAAAATTTTAGTATGTGCAGAGTAATTGATGTCTGGTGCATATTCGAATGCAAGGCGAACGAATGATGCACGTGTTAATGCACGATTGGTTTGTTGTCGCTCTCTGTCGCGTTCTCTAAATGTGGCTATGTGCCGTTCTCACGCCGATCTTGTTCTCAATATATTTTGTCGTAAACGTTCATCACGCTGTTCTCGAGACTCTTGTCTGCGAATTTCTGCTGTTCTGATTTGTTGAGCTGCGTTTCTTGCTGCAATTTGTTCTTCCGATTCATGAGCTCTATTAGCACGCATACCTCGTGCATTTTTACTATACTGATTATTAAGGTTAGATTTCCGCGGCATTATACTAAATTTAAAAAAAATTAAAGAATATTTAATACTGAACACTGCACAATAATAACACAATACAAAGTATTTATGGTTAGTGTGTAGGTAAAGTAAAATACGAAAACACTAAACCAATACAAATTAAACTGTATAAATAAAAATAACAAACGAAACTCGAGACGGCGCGATTAAGGCGGCTCTTAGTGGTTATTATTTAAGGGGAAAAATTTAGGCAATTTCTTATCCTGTCGTCGCCGCCCGTAATCTTTGTGTTAGTCGTAAATGATTATTAGTGTGAGTGTGGTTCTATATATGTACCGCCACTTTCCCCCCGTCCATCAGGTATAGCGTACTACGTCGCTTACTTGTAAGTTGCGTGTCGCATCG
>JACXSJ010004735.1:0-11327 GCA_014851325.1 Pentalonia nigronervosa | reverse complement strand
TTACGTAGAGATGAAAAAGAAGGGCCCGTCTCAGGTAATTCTTCTTTTTTCACTTCTGAGCAAATACGCTGAATGGAACGTTTAGATATTCCGCATGCCTCAGCAGTAATGTCTTGCGTTTTTCGAAAAAATTGGCGTCGAGTTCTTTTGATTCCGATAGTTTTTTAAAAAATAAATAAACACTATATACATTTTTTTTACTTTGGCTGTGTAGATCTTTATCTTTAAACGATATTTTAATGTAAAAAAAAAATAATAAATATACAAAAAACTAAGTTTTTATAAAACGAATATATTTCTAACGTATTACGACAGTAAACCGACGTGTCCACAGCAACACTGAACACACTATAATGCAAAGATAACACTATGCCACGAGCAGATGCGCATACAACTAAACATGCCATACATGCCACCCTCCATGACCACTAGATCCTTTTCCAACAGGTTTTAAAACATTTAAACGAGGAATGCGGTCCATAGGGATGCCTAACGTTTGAAAATGAACAATAGCGCCAATAGTTCGTGCTGCTCCGCCGCCGTTTCGGATTACAACAATAGAATGAGAACCACTGTCTACACGGTGGGCGAGGTTCGGTGTACGACGGCGGCCAGCCGCCACTTTTCGTGACGCGGACTATAATAAGGAAATTGGAATGTTACTCAAAATAATAGTATTATTTTATCCAATTCTAGCAACAGTAAGAGATGTATAGATTTTAATTCAATATCTATTTTTTTATAGTGAATTATTTCACATGTGCCTACATTTAAACATACTTACATAAATAAATATACTTTTGTTTCACATTTATGCTAGGAATAGGTAGCCATCATAATTTTACATTTACATATTAAATTTTATGAAGGTATCTGCATACGGTAATTACTAATATTGTTGTTAAAATAAATAACTTAGTATATAGTTCAATATAGCTCTTTAAAATTAATTACATTTGATTTTTTTTTAAATATAATGAGGTTACATTTTTAAGCTGTTAAAAAATGTAAAAGTTCTATGATAAAAAATAGTATTAAAATATATACCAGAGTAGACTATAATGAATAATTGTTTGAATAAAAATATAGTTGAATATAATGGTCAACGATTATAATATATTTTATTTTACTTTTTAACTTTAATACTAGTTACTTGCCTACCTTACTTTACTTTTTAACTTTTAAGTAGGTTAAGCTGTTTCAGTGGTGGAGTTTCTTATAAAATTATTAAGGATACAAGTTTATGCAGAATAATAGAAATATAGTAACTAAAATAATATACATTAACAAACTACTGCACAAATTATATTTTTTGAAGCAATATATTTTTTAGTACTTTAAAATTATTGACAGAATTTAAATTTATTCCAGATTCAATACAAAAAGTTCATGTTGTTCAAATACAGATTTTTACATTGGTAGAACTAAATTAACCCTACACTGCATGATTTTTTTTTAAGAAATAAAAAAAATATTTTTTTTATAGATTAAAACCTGTAGAATCCATTAAAATTATTTAAAAAATTCAGTTGTTAAATCTAAGTACTCAATTTGACTCAATTTTGAAAAATGCATGTATGCACTTCTATGCGTCCAAGCTTATATTTTTACAAGTTATAAAATATTAATTACTAATGACAAAGCAATTGTTGAATAAAATTATAATTACATGATAACTATCTAAACACAAATTAAATAAAAAAAATTAAAAAACCATATACATTCTTATAGTAGCAAGGGCGTCCGCGGGGGGGAAGTAGGGGCAGATGCCTCCCCCTTGGTTTTTCATGGGTCAATTATCTTAATACTAGATCAAGACGTTGAAAATGGAATTAACCACCAGCCACTGCCTAGTAGACTGTAAACGATTGTGTGTTGCGGGTTGCCGGCATCTGTAGTATAGTCCATTTCCGTGCATCCGTGCATATTTATCGTTTTTATCATTTTTATTTTGATTGATACCTAATTCAAGATGCCAAGATGGTGAGGTATTTATTTTTGTTTAAAATACCTATATTTAGTATAAACTAAATTAAACTTATTCCATATGGATAATAATATAATGTATAATCGTAGTGTAGTTGTAAATCAATTAAAACAAAATTGCTTTTCAAGACTTTCATTTGCTGAAAAAAAAGTTTTAGTTGAAAATGGTATACCTTGTCCAGATCTTGACATTTTAACAACAGTAAAAATAAAAAAGACTGACAATAATACGTCATGCACTCGACATTTTCGTAAAGATCTTTATAATATATCTGATTGGCTATGTGGTTGTGAAGTATCGAATAAATTTTTTTGTTGGTCTTGTTTACTATTTTCTACAAAAAAAACTGTTTGGAACAATCAAGGGTATGATGATTTAAATCATTTAAACACAGCTGTTAAAAACATACTGAATCAGAAATTTATATTTCTGGATATTTTAAATTTAAAACATTTTTATCATCATCGACTGCTAAAATTGATACATTATTAGATCAACAAAGAAGAATAGATATTCAATTACACAATGAAAAAGCAGCAAAAAATAGAGAAATATTAAAAAGATTAATAAATGCAGTATGTTTTTTTAGTTAAGCAGGAATTACCTTTTAGGGGACATAACGAGAACAAATACTCAGTTAATAGGGGAAACTATATGGAGTTATTGATTTCTAGCCAAGAATTTGATCCATTATTACAAGAACATTTAGATAAATCTACTATTTGTTTCTATACAAAATGATTTAATAAATTCTGTTGCTGATGTTATTAAACATAACATTTTTAATGAAATTCAAAATACACAATACGTGGCAATTATGCTTGATGAAACAACTGATATTAGTAATAAATCACAATTATCGACAGTACTGAGATATTTTTCACAAAATGAAAACAAAATTGTTGAACGTTTTCTTGGATTTGATGACATGAGTGCTGACAAAACTGCAGCCTCTTTATTTAATCACGTAAATCAAGTAGTAACAAAATTTAAAATTGAAAACAAATTAGTGGTACAAACATATAACGGAGCAGCAGTAATGTCTGGTCATTTAAATGGTTTGCAAAGTAAAGTCTTAGAGAAATATCCTAAAGCTATGTTTACTCATTGTTATGCGCATGTTATTAATTTAATATTTCAACAGTCATTAGAATGCAACAAGGAACTTAAAATATTTTTTCGAGGTCTTAACTCTTTACCTGTATTTTTTTTTCATTCTCCTAAAAGACTAAAAGCACTTTCAGAATTTATGTCTAAAAAATTACCCACATTAGCTACCACTCGTTGGAACTTAACTTCACGATTAGTTCATACAGTTCTTAATCATCGAATATCATTGATTGATTTTTTTATTTTTGTCTATGAAAGTGGTGATTTTGATATGTTACGGGAATGACAGCAAAAGGATTTGCAAACTTTCTTAAAGAAAATAAAAACATTTTTATTATACAAATATTATCTAATCTTCTTATTTTTACTGACGTATTGTTCAATATTTTACAATCAAAAAATGTTAATATTTTATTTTATAGTCAAAAAATACTTGATTTTAAAAACCAATTAAACCAAGAAAGGGAAAATTTTGATACTATATGGGCATTATTTACGCAAAATTCTAATGAACTTTCTGTAAGCAAAAGACGGACAGAAATCGACAAAAAAGATTATTATAGACGTCTTTATTTTGAAATTATCGACAATATACAAACTCAAATTAATATCCGTTTCAAATCGTTTGAAAAATTGCAATATTTTGATTTACTTAATTCTACAAAAATTAAATGTTTTGCAAAAAAGATAACATTCCATCTAATTTACTTACAAAAAATTTACAAGACATTTATGGGGATTTTTTTAATTATGAAAAACTACAAAATTAACTTCATGTATGGTACACCTTAAGCGAATCAGCCGATAAAAGTCCTATTGAAATTATAAATTATCTTTCTGAAATGAGCTTAAACAGTGGATTTTCCGAGGTGTATAATTTGGCACAATTAATATCTACTATACCAACAACAACCGCTTCAGTAGAGAGATCATTTTCATCTTAACACATATTGTCATTCAACTCAAACACAAGAAAGGATGAACAACTTAAGTATAATATCGATCGAAAAAGAATTGGTTTTCAAATTAAGAGCAAACAGAAATAAGTTTTATGAAGGTATTATAAACAAATTTATCGAGAAAGAGAGAAGAGTGAAATTTGAATTCAAGTAAAATTTAGTTTAGAATAGATATATTATATAAGAATTGATAATATTTAATTTTTATAATTTATATATAGCTTATAGATTTTAATACATTTAAAAATTATGTAAAATAAATAGTTTCAATAATAATATGTTGATAGTTGATAAGAATTTGTTTTCCATAAAGGGGGTTTATCTAACCAATCACACATTAACGCCTAACTCAGAAAGTCAGGAAACGCCACTGATCCTGGTACATTTAAAAAGAGGGTATATTTTTATAAAAGAAAGAATTTTGAACCTTCATCAAGTACCAGAATATGTTATAATCATTTTAGAACAGAAGATATGAATCAATCTTATTTGCTCCGAAAACAGTTTATGCCAAATGAAAATATTCGAATACGTTTAAATTATGATGCTATTCCTACTGTACGTTGTGACGACGAAAAAATGACGCTGAAAACTGTACGAAGACAATTATTGAGAACCAGTACACCAAAAAAAGTAAAATTACAACCATCAACATCAAATATTATATATATGAATAATTGTCAAGAACAAAATAGTGAAGAGTTTCTGATTAATGCAAATGTTGAAAATAAGAACGATAAAAGTATACAGTGTGATATGGATAATGAAACAAATATTGATGCTACTGAATCATTCGATTTTCCATCTGACATTAGTTTTACAGAAGAAGAATCAGAAACAACTTATGAAGAAGATGAAGAGCAGTCCGATTATTTTAGCGCTAAAATACATTCACTAGAAATGATAAATAATAATGCAAGTTTTATAGTTTTTTGGGATTGTTTATATGAACTTTTAATTCATTGTCTCAATGTAGTAGCAAAATAATATCGAAAACATATTTTACACAAGGTGCTTTACTGTCTATTATGACAATCTGTAATAAAAGTCATAAATTACAATGGTCATCGCAAAAAAAAATTGGACGTCGTCCTCAAGGTAATATTTTAATTGGTTCAGCACTAATGTTAACGGGTGTACTTTTTACCTAAATGACGGCATTTTGTCAATCGCTTAAATTGTCATTTTTTTCTCGGCCAGTTTATCACAGTATAATAAAATATTATACGGGCCGGGTTATTTGCGAAGTTTGGGATGACCATAGAAAAAAAAACTTAAGAGTTACTAAAAAATTCCGATATTTGGTTATCAGGTGATGGACAGTTTGATTCACCTGGATTTTGCGCCAAATATTGCACATATTCAATCATGGATCTACACATAAGTAAAATAATTGATTTTAAACTCGTACAAAAAGGTATGTTTCAAGGTGTTCTCGAGAGAAAAGCGTGTGAATTATTATTAGAAAATTTAATTAACAAAGAAAATATGAAAATTATATTATTTTTATCCGATAGGCATAAAGGTATACAGTTTTATTTACGAACACAGCACCCTGAGATTGAACACGAGTTTGATATATGGCACTTAACAAAAAGTTTGATGAAGAGGTTAAAAACATTAGAAAAGAAACATCCAGATGTTTTTTTTAAGGAAATCTAGCATTAACAACCATTTATGGTGATCGGCGCAAACTTGACAAAGAAATGGTAAAATATTGGTTGAAAAATTTTTATCAGTTTTACATCATATTAGTAATGAACACGAATAGGAAACGAGTGGAGAAATAAAACGGTGTGAGCATGAGACAATATTAGAAAAAGAATCAAATGAAAAATTATGGATTAACCCACTGAGTGAATCATTCTTTGCGTTAAAAAAAATTTTAACAGCAAAAGATTTTATAAAAGATTTGGAACAGGCAAAACATTTTGTTCATACGGGTCGGTTAGAATCTTACCACCAATGTACGACTAAAATATAATGGTATGTATTTATGTTCCATTTTAGCAATACTAGATCATAATTATAACACAGGCAAAAATATAATTAGCGATAAAATGGTTTTTTCAAAATTTCTTCGAAAATACACAATAAAAAATACTTACGAATGATCAAAGACAGATTGACGGAAAAAATTATGAATAAGGTTGAAGAACTGTTAAAAGCAAAAATCATAGAACCTATGAATATCTCTGAAAATATATCTGTTCCACAAAATATCGAACTTTTACTGAAACCAGATTTAGACGAAATGCGTGAAAAATAATATTCAAGATTTTCTAATAAATAAAATAAATATTTTTATCAAACTTTATTGTATTTTATTGTAATCAGACTGGTTAATTTTTATTTGTATAAAATATTATTTGAGAATCAAGGTGTATACTTTTTCGTAAATAAAATATAAATAATTACTAGGCAGATAATAAGTAATTTTAATTTATTTTTAATATGGTATTTTTGAGTTTTTGAGACCAGTGTATTGTCCACCTTCTTCGTCATACTTTGTACGAATTACATTTATTACACATGCTGGGATTACAACTCGATTTCCCAAATCAAGTAAATAATCTAATAAATACTTTTATTAAATTTGAAAATGAAAAAAATTATTTAATTTATCTTTTCCTATAGGTGTCCATTCATTTGCCCAGAAAACAAACTGTTTGTAGCACAGATATCATCTCGTTTTATTTTTCAGACTAGATTTGCACAATAACTTCTTTTTTCCCGTATTTTTGGTTTTTGAAATGATTTGTTTTCGAGTAATATCAATAACTTCTTCATCCAATATTAGTTTTGAAAACGACGGGTTTTCTATCACACATTTATATATACTACGCAATTTATTTAAAATATCTATTTCCGAACAGCAAATACACTCCCGATCCGTTGGTAATATAGTGCATTTTTGACAACAACACCAATTATTTATATGAAGCAATGATCTATCAAAGCATTGGCTAAAATCATTATGATTAGTATTAAAAGAATCATAGTCATCGCAAAAATCTAATTTCGTTGGTTCAAATTCATATGGTGATGTCATATTGATGAACTACAATCGTAATTTTTTTCAAGTTTACTCAAAGAAATACGGAACAATACTAAAATAGTAAATACTAATCCAATCCTAGAAGAAAACGACAAAAGCCAGTTTTATCAGTAAGAACTAAAAATAAATATTAACCTGAATGTAGTCATTTTTGTACACAAACATATGAAATCCAAAATAATAATATGTATAGGGTTGCCATATTTGAGAAGTCTCGTCGGGATGTTTTAGGAATTCTAGGATAGAGTGTATCAAAATACTCAATTTTGATATAAAAATTAGAGCTCTTTATTTTAGAAAAATTATCTGTTTATTTATTAAGGTTACATACAAAAAAATATTTTTAATTTATTGCAGAAATACTTGTATGGTTATACTTTTCAGAAGATTTTGCTTTTTTCAACAATTCTTTCTCCCCTTTAACATATTGTTAGAACTCTAGGCAAGTCATATTGTAATTAATTTGACACTGTAAAATTGACTCCATAGTCTCTGGAAGCAGGCGATTTCGTTCATCAGTCCACTGGGCCGACATTAATGAAAAAACTCTTTCCACTGTGGTATTGTGTGCAGGGATTGCAAACAAATATTCGCATAATTTCAACAGTTGGCATTTTCTTTCGTGATTTTCAGTTTCTTTAAAAAAATAAATCCATTTCTCTTCCACCAAATTGATCGACTTCCATTCTTCGGAAGCAAGTTTAACTTCTAAAAAGTTTTTAAGATAAATATATTGCTCAAAGAGATTGTCGCTCAAAATCTCCACACCAATATTATTGAGATATAAAATAGTGTTTTCAATTTTTTCCCATTCTGGGATTTCAGATAGTGTCATCCAGTCAAACACTTCATACTTATAAAATGAAGCAGACCACTTTTTCAGGTATTCAGAAGCTGTGTTAAAAATTGATAGTGTTTCTTCTTCAAATTTTGCAATTAAAATTGTTATTTCAGGTGTAGGATTCTCATTTTTAAGTTTCTGCATTTTTATTTTAGTTTGCAAGCCAATAAAGTTTGTAGATTTTCTTTCAATTAAGGTGTTTTGTGTTTCGTATAATATTTTTCTAATTTCAATAACTGACACTTTATTCTTTTCAACACTTTATGTTTTTTTCAAACAAATTCAAGTTGGAATGCGGAAAATAGGAAATATATTTTACTAATCGGACTTTTAAAGAAATCTGAAATAGTTTTAGGTATTTTTTCTTCAGTGTCAAAAAAATGTTTACGCGCCGTCCAAAGTTTCAAGATTTTTCAACCGCGGGCATTAATGACAGCCATCTTTTTCGTGAGTGTGATAAAAGATTCTGATAATTAATATCAACAAATTAACAGAACTTTTTCAGTTTCTCCGTCCTTACCGTGTATATTGAAAAATAATTAAATATTTTAAGAACGATTACTTCGATATCTACTGATAATAATCCAGAAGCACTTGATATAGTATTGTGCAGAATATGGGCAGGACAACCATTACCTTCTATAGATTTCCCTAGGTCGTCTTTTATTTTATAAAAAACATTGCATTGACCTTGTTGTTGAAGCCCTCCGAAGTTGGTATTGGTGTTGTCCCCACAAAAATCAATTACGTTATCCAATGGAATCTGCAATTGTCTTAAAGTGTCGATACAATATTTGGAGATAGTTTTTGACATTTCATTTTTTAAAGAATTAAACTTCAATAGCTTCTGTTGTATACCATCGTGTTCAGTGAAATATTGAACTAGTAAAGAAAACATTTTTTCAGCTTTATGATTGGACGCATCAGTGCCTATTCCGTAGTACGAAATTCCTTGCAATTTTTTTTTTATTTCTGACACAGAATGTGGGGCGAGAATATTGTTAACAATTGATGTTGCCTTCGTTCTAGCTGTGGATTGTTTTGCTGCAATTTTAGAGACGGAATACATCATGGCATTCAGTTTCATTATACAATCAAGTGAGCTGAAAGACTGATGATGTTTTACAACTTTATAAGCTGTTGTTAGTTCCGCTGCCGCAATAAGCAATGCTTCTTGGGTATCTTTGGTTAATTTGGATATGGGCGATGATGTCGATACCACAGCGATTTTTTTTTTTTTTGTGATTAGCCGTAGAAATGTGATGCTTTATATCAGCTTTACCTTCGTGAGTAACGGATAAAAAACAATTACAAATAGCACAAAGAGCTTCTTCATCCGTACGCCCTTCTTTTATAAAACTCCACTCCTTCGTGTAGTCATCCGAAAAATGATACTTTCTTTTTGCAGACATTTTTGTAGATTTGTTTAAAATTACGCACTTACACAAAAGAAAAAATCGTACCACACGTCGTCGAGTAAATAAAGCGACTGGTTGACTGACTGAATCCTACGTTATTAATAAATACCATGAATCGATATTAATTGATTTTTAATTGGATTCTAAAGTCCGCACCACGAGAGAACGCATAAGGCTATCGGAGCACGCCGGTTTCGTCAGAAATTAACAAGTTGGAAAAAAAACTTTTTTGTTTGGGTTTCACGAATCTGGACATTTTAGACTTTTGTCGGGACGTCGGGATAGAGAGCTCAATATCGGTGACAGTTCCGATATATCGGGACGGATGGCAATCCTAAATATGTACGTCGTACTTAATAATAACTGGAGCCGCCGCGAGATTAGATTCTATGACGTCACGCGCTAACTTTAAATGACTATAACTCGTTAACAAAAAGTCGTAGACAAGTTTAGTTTGGATGTCTGTTTTTCTTCAATTAAGAATTTTTTTTTAAGAATTTGTTGTTTTTTTTCCTTTCATGGTCCTTTAAATATATTACTTACCAGTTCTATTAAACTCTTTTGATAGACTTTTCCAGAGTGTATCTTTGAAAAATATATCCTTATTTTTGGGATGAGAACAATCGTATAAATCTTTGTTTTTTTGAACAAAATCTATCAAAATTTCGTCCTCCTCAGAGGAAAATATAAACTTTTTTGACAGCTTGACGCTGGCGGTTGACGCGATGCACTGGTCCCGACCGGTGTTGCCGCCAACCGCCGCGTCAAACGTATATAGGAAAACGAACACATAGCAACGCATTAGACCAGAGACACAGCGTCTGGACGCCGCGACCAGATGCTGCAAGGAAAACGTACCTTTAGCGTACATTAAAATTAATAATATAAGATTCCTTTATCCTACTATAATAACTATAAATAAGAGTGTTTTTTATAAACATGTATTTAACAAAAGTTATTAGACCACTTGCCCCCTCCACCACTCAAAAACAAATTTGGACATTTTTTTTTTGTATTATTGCGTTAAAAAAGCATTTTGGTTATTTTTAGAGCATTCTCTAAGTTTTTAGTGCTTCTCCCAAACTTTTTGCAACATCGTTCATAACACATTAAGACAGTGTTTAAAAAGTTCACTTAAAAACAGAACTCGCTCATTGCATTCACGTTCATTGTTTTTTTTTTTCAAATGCGGTTTTTGGATTCTCAATCTACACTTTCGTCAATTTTTATAAACGGTTTTCTGTTAAATCGTCGAATATTGCTACTTGCTGATTTTGTCAAGCATTACATTATATTATTATATATTATTCGACATTATGAATTTATTTATATATTCGGTTACAGCGATTACGAACTTGACCTCTGTACTTAAGAGGACGCTACACAGAAAGTGAAACGTATACAATGACCGAGAGAACGCGCTGTTAAATGTTTTCGTGCGGCGCAAGCACGCGATGTGCGTCGTTGACACGTCCATTACTCGTAATCGGCGACCGCAGATCGGTCCGTCAAAAGTTCATTATAGTACGGCCAGCGAAAAGTGAGCCGCGATACCAATGCTCCGGGTGGCCTAATTTCATCAGGGCTTCCACAATTTTTTGCCGCGTTAATTAATTTCAAACCTGTTGTTATACAAATATTATTATATCTCCTTTATATTTTGATAAATACGTATTTTTGAAGAAATAAAATTGATATTTTTATAGTACATGCAATTTATTTATACAAATTATTAAATATAAAATATAAATAATATATACAACAAATAATAAATAAAAATAATTAAGTTTTTACAATATTAATTGTCATCGTCGTCGTCGTCGTCATCGTCATCGTCACTTGAACTGTCGTCGGGATTTATGGTTAGAATGATGGGTTCCAAAATTTCGTCCCTTAGCCCTTCCTTCACCAAGTCTTCGTCTTGAATTTTTGTGCAATGATCACCGCATTTTGT
>JACXSJ010004734.1:0-11336 GCA_014851325.1 Pentalonia nigronervosa | reverse complement strand
ATTGAAGCAAAACTGAAATGATGGGCGCAAATAGATTATAATAAAGATAGTCAACCAATATGCATATATTATTAATAGCAGGTTTAAATCTAAATGACACGCATATTATGTTATACAAAATTCACAGTTTTTGACCGATTAGTACTAAATTTCTTGCACACGGTGTCGTATTATTTGGGATTTCGGACTGGTCGTATAAAAATATATTTATAGAATAGAAGCCATGAATAACAACTAACATAAAATATTATGAAAGGCTGTATAAGTGCGTACGGCTTAGGCTTGGGTATATTATAATAACAATTTATTGTAGCATAATATTACCCAGTGGCGAAGCGGCATAGGAGACAAAGAGACAACGTCTCCCCACTTAGAAATTAGAACATGGGACAAACAAATAATTATTTTGTTTCATTTAAGTTATGGATTGGATTTCTTAAAATAGATTAGAAGCGCGAGATACGGCCGTGCGTACGAGCTGGCGATACGGGTCATTCCAAATATGGTATTATATTATCTAATAGATGTTGCGACGCAACGTCTCGCAAATATTGATGCGTGGGTACAGGGGGAATATTAATCAGAATGGGGTTTAGTGTTTACTATGTACGCTATGAGACGCGTCTCGCCGTTTGTAATTACCTCAATAGTCAATATTTATTAGTTATTATCGATGTCGCCGCGCCGTTGATTGTCACGCCGCAAGATCGGATTTATTAATATGGAGTGTTCAGATATAATTAGTGAAATTTTAAAAATAGGAATTCATAACTATTCTTTCGAACATAAACTTCAATTAAAAACGAAAAAACCAACACCACGTTTAAGTTTGGAAACGGTTGATGGGAAATAAATACGAAAATTTCAAGTATCATTGTACACAAAATATGCGTGGTTAGCTGGAAGTGAAAATCTAGGTAAATTATTTTGTTATTATTGTCTACTGTTTCGAGGAGAAAAAACATAGGGAAATGATGCTATTTCTGTTATGAAAAATTTTGATCGTAAAGCATCTAAGCATGCAAAAGTAAAACACATTTAATTTCCCAAGAACAATTTATGTTACTTGGGGCAAATCGGATTGAACATGCACTGTCGGAAGGACGTCGTTTGGTTGCAATTAAACATAATGAAAATGTCTGTGTTAATCGTCGAATATTAACACGTTTATTACATGTTGTTTGTTTTTTGGGAAAGCAAGAAATAGCTTTTCGTGGTCATAAAGAAGTTAGTTCTTCTATAAATAAAGAAAATTATTTAGAACTTTTAGATTTACTTTCTCGAGAAGAGCAACTGCTCAGAGAACATTTTATGTCGAATTCAGTTTTTAAAGGAACATCAAGCGATATTCAAAACAATTTAATTTCCTGTAATACTAGTGTGTTAAAAACTAAAATTTCAAATGAATTACAAAAAGCAAATTTTATTTCTATTCAAGCTGACGAAACAACAGATGTATCGTGTAAATCTCAAATGAGCATTATATTTAGATATGTAGTTGATAACAAAATTGAAGAGAGGTTTATAGGATTTTTCGATGTATCAAAAGATAAATCTGCTTTTGGCCTATTTGAAATTTTATTAACAGAAATAAAAAATTGGAATATAGGTGATAAACTAGTGTGTCAAACATATGACGGAGCAGCTGTTATGGCAGGGCAAAAGAATGGAGTTTAAGCTATTATTAAACAGTCGTATCCAAAAGCAATGTTCATACATTGATATGCTCACCAACTTAACCTAGTGTTTCTACACGGATCAAATTCGATAAAATCTCTAAAAATATTTATAAGTGATTTGACTATGTTTCATACATTTTTTAGTAGATCGCCAAAAAGGAGTCAGCTTTTAAGGGAAAAGGGGTTTAAACTTCCTCAAAGTTGTGAAATGAGGTGGAATTATCACTCCAGACCTGCTGCAACTATTACTACCCATTTTATAGAATTGAAAAAAGCGATAACTTAAAAATAATAATAACTTAAAAGGTACTATGAATAACTTAAATTGTTCTGAATGTTATTTCAATAATGTTTTATTCATAAATTATTAAATTCATTACATTTTCATTCTGAGTTTATTATTATAATAGTTGACTGATAATAATTTTATTTAGTTTTTTTTTTATTTTAATTGTCTTGCCATTAGTTATTATGACAAACCCATATAATCTTACTTAATTTTAATCTATAGTTTTTATAGATTCTAGCTAAAATTTGCAGATTTTCAACCTTAAAAAAATTATTAGAATTTATCGTCGATGGACGATGGCATAAAAGTTAAAAATATAATATGGTCTTTCTGTAAACATTTAACGGGATGAAAAATAAATCTAGAAAACTGATAGGTATTTGCTACATACTATAATAAATACCCATCTGTGCAACTACAATGCCTACAATACCTACATTGCAGCATTAATTTTTTTAAAGTCATATATGACATATATGTAGTATAATAATATATATAGTTGAGGTGAAATTATTAGAATAAAAAATCAAGGACTGTATACTAATCAAGAAACGCCATCTCATGTTTTGAGGCAAAATTTTTGCAGCATTATTTATATATATATATATAATAATATAAATATAATATTCGTAATGGTTTATTTAGGTTACTACATTTGCCACTGTATTTTACTTGTTTATTATTAAACTATTTTTCTAGATAATAAATCTTAAAATAGTAATTTACATTTAAATTAAAAATGCGATAAAAAAATGTATTGTTTGGTGGAAAATCTTTATAATACCTAGTAAAAAATCACAAACTTTTAGCTGATAATTATATACAATCAATGCCAATGATAACCCATAATCGTCATTGGGCATTTATATTTTATTTTTTTATTTTATTTAAATTATTTGATTTTTTAAATATTTTGATACGGATATTCAGTCATTTATATTAAAACAACTAACAACAGCTGATATCAGTTTCTCTGCATTTTTGTGTTTATTAAACTTATAATAGCTGTAATGTGATTAATATTTAAACGGCGTGACTTCTAAATTAAACGAGGACGTTGGAATCAAATTCAAACTAAACAATGACACACGTGAGTAAAAATATTATTTTAAGAAATTTTATGATTATAAATATGTATTTAAAAGTTGAAACAATTTTATTAGGTTAAATTTTGAATTATAATAATATTATGTTAGAGAGTAAGCCGAGGGTGGAAAATATTGTCCATTGTTCAAAGTGATGGATAAAATTATAGAGCCATTTCAAAAAACAAGGAAGAGGTTTTAAAACGGTTAGATTCACTTTTGATTATTTTTAAACGGCAATAGTTAGAGTTGCTACAGAACACGAAAATAATGTTATAACTTCTGTTGTCTATGATAAAATAATAAAAAAAATACTGAAAATACAATGGATGTAGATGAATTACTTAATTTCAGACGAGAGAGAAAAGTGTCAACGTGAATTTCGGATGAACGATAATGAAGTTTCCGTTGATCAGTCAAGTGTAAATATTGAAGGTAATACTAGTAATTAATTATTATTATAATAATAATTATTTTAATTCTAATATTTATTTTAATAATATTTTATCAAATTCTATTCTTAAAACGTTTAATTTTGATATCATAAACACAATAGTTATAATAAAAAGCTGTCCGGTAAGTTGAGGCTAGGAGCACTTAGCTCATTGAACATGATAATTATTTTTACGACATTTGTACTAAAAGTTAAAAGAGTCTAATTTTTGAAAATTTCAAATTCATATTATAACCTTTAAATAGCACAAAAACTGTTCAAACTTCGTTCAAATTTTTTACTATAGTTCTATAAAATATTTAAAATTACCGAAAATTATTTTATCAATTTGTTTTGTTTTTTTTATCAAGAAAAAGGTAACCATTAATATTTGTTTTGGTATGATAGATACTAAAACATGGTGTGGCACAAAGCCCAACATCACATTCAGAACACATGTACCTAGTATCTGTTCTTTTACTGTTTTTGATGCAAACTGCACATCTCCTTCTGTTTGTTTTACCACTACTGGATGTTGATACATCGGAGGGAAAATGCCTACCTGACAGTCGTAACGGTTGATCTTTAGAGCTTGGTCTTCCTCTCTTAGGGCTTTCTGTTGGGGTGCTATATTTTGCCAATAGTTGTCTTATCACTTCTAATTGAAAATTTGCTAGTGACATACTTTTTCCAGTAACTGTCTTATAGGTGGAGAAAGCATTCAAAAGACATAGGTCTATTAGGTGAAAAAATATTTTTTTGTACCATTTCAAGGTTTTCCGAACACACTCCACTGAACTGAGTAACATGTCAGTCTTGTCGATGCTACCCATACAAGCATTATAATTTACAATACAATTTGGTTTTTTAACGTTCACACCATTTTTGTCAACCTTTCCAGAGTCTGCTAATTTATCATTGAACAATGTGAATAGCATAAATACTTCCCTTCTGTCTAACCATTTCAAAACCACTATACTTTTTGTATGTGAACTTTGCACACCACCAACAGCCAGCTTATTTTTCAATGGAGGCATTCCTCGTCTGTTTTTTTTTACTGTTCCAGTCAGAGTTGTTTTTTTTTTTAATAAATACTGAGATAATATCGGAGAAGTATACCAGTTGTCTGTGTATAAATTATATCCCTTATTCAGATATGGTGCAATGAGTGTTTTCACTACACCTCCAGATACTCCAATGTTTTTGTCATATGGTATTAGTTGAGTTTCAGCTCCAGTATATATTATTATGTCAAGAATGTAATCTGTCTCAACATCACAAAGCATAAAGAACTTTATCCCAAAACGGTGACGTTTTGACTTTATAAATTGTTTAAAACTTAGTCTGCCTTTCCAGAGGACTAAGCTCTCATCAATGACTAAGTTTTGAAAGGGAACCATAGCTGCCTTGAAGTTTGCTTTAACTTCATTTAATACTATATCAAGTTTGAATAGGCGATTTCCACTTACTTGGTTCTCATTATTACAAAAATGAATCATTTTTAGAATAAGTAAGTATCTATCTCCAGACATAATTTTACCAAAAATTGGTGTATGAAGAAGTGGATCATTTGACCAGTTGTCTTTCATGTCAAGCTTTTTATTCCCTGACATCAAAAGAGTTGTTGCTATAAACACATACAGCTCACCAATATTTACATCCTTCCAAGCCTTTGATCTGAAATGTTCAAGGATAACTTTATGTTGTAAAAATTGTTGAGCATATCTATTTGTTTCAAATGCTACTTTTCCTAATAAAAATTCTGAGACGAAAGCTTCAAAGAATTCTAAAATACTTGAATCGTTGTGGAAATTGAACTCATGCTTTTGAACTCCAGACTAAAAAAAAATCAAAATTATGGTTATGATAATAGTGAATATGAGTTGTAAGTTCAATATGGGTATATATTATTTAGTAGATGAATAACATTTATATACCTTAGAGTAGTCAAAATCAAATGTTTTTGGGTGAAAATTTTTATTAGACTTCCATTTGAAATTTGGAGTATGCAACGGTGGTTTTTTTGCACGTTGAACACCTGAACTAACCGTTTCTAGAGATTGATAAGAAGAAGGCACATTTGGTTGTGTATCAATTAGCTTTGGTGAAGATGGTGACACCAAACAATTCGTATCAAAATCTATGATATAATAACATAGTAATATAGTATTTATATTTATTTTTCAATATGTTATATATTTGTAAATATATGTAAATTGACTTGCATATACATCATATAAAAATAATAGGAAGTACATACCATCATCATCATATTCAAGGTATATTTCGTCCATAAACTCGTCTTCAGATTCTGGATTTGCAAGGATCTTATCCAACTGATCTGCTATGTCAGCGTCGGATAACATTTTCAATTATTTATAATAATAATAACTGTACAATGAGTGTATAAAAAAATCTAACAATGACCGTAGTAAAAACACAAAATACAAATGTGAAAAGAATGTAAAAGCAAAATATAGTGAAATCAACAATAAATTACACAACGTTATCACAGATTAATAATGTTAACGTTATTTCAAATAGAAAAACAATAATAATTTTTACCATTTTGGTCACCAATGATAAGACAAGATTTCTGTTTTGACTATAAAATCTATGATATTTACCCGATTTAGTTTTTTTTAACATCTTTGGAATCGTATTTAATTTCTCTAAATGAAGGTAGCAACAATATCAAAAATCGTATCATTCTTCAGTTGATAACATCAAAAACGCATATATGCGTCGCTAGCACTGGTAGAGTGCTTTCTGGTGAACGCACATATGCGTCGCTAGCACTCAAAGGGTTAATAGTATTTTGATTTTTGCATACATTTTAATAATGAAATACTAGATAAATTTGTTGGCGAGATTGGAATTAGAATTGGAAAATAAAGAAAATTAAATGTATTAAACAGAATAAGTGGAAAATCCTACAAAACTAGAAAAGGTAAATCAGTGGATGAAAAAATATTATTATCAAATTCATGTTTAGAAACGAAATGTCAGAATAAATGTGGTGCAATTTATGGTACATTAAAGAAAGACATTTTTGATAACTTTTATAATTTACTTTCTTCCAAACAAAAGGACTTTTTAGTATCGGGTGTGGTGATTCATGAAAAAACGGAAGTACATTTAAAAGGATATAAGCAGAAGAACGTGTTCCAAATCGTATTATTTAATAATTGACGGCGAGTTCACTAAAGTTTGCCAACAATTTTTGATTAGCACGTTGAACATTACACAAAGAATTTTGATGTATACTAAAGAAAATCGCAATAAGACATTAAACCAGTCAAAAAAAGGTCAAGGAAATCGTCCACCGAAGAACAAAACTACTCCCGAAAATCTTAAAAACGTTGATAACTTCATTAGAAATTTGCTAGCAGTTCTTTCATACTACTTCAGGACCAGTTTTGTTCATAAATAATTATTACTAGAAATGAAAAATTTAACAAATATATTTAGAATCTATAAAGTACAATGTAAATAGAAGAAAATAGAATATGTAAAAGAACACGTATTTTGAAATATTTTCATTACCAAGTTTATTATTGGAATACACACGCCTAAAATGGGTGAATGTGGAACTTGTGAAAAATTGAAAAATATTCTAGGTAAAAATAAAACTGAAGTGAAAAAAATCAAGTTTCAAAAACATTTAAAAAATGTTGAAAGTTCTAAAAATTTACATTTAGAAAAACAAAAAGAAAGCAATGATGATCATTCATTTTATGCACCAGTTTCGATCTACAAAAAGTCCTCAACACGCTTCACGGAAATAATATGTTATTGTATTATTCAAGAAAATATTCTATTTATAACGAATCATTTTATGAAAATGGTACAAAGATACTGCTTCATTTGGAGAGAAGAAAATGGTCAACGTGTAGTTAATTAAATTTGTTCAGTAATTGTCAAATATTCAACAATTGCAGACGAGAAAGCTGAAATTAAAAAAGTGTCATTATACTGATACTCATGTCCAGGACAAAATGAATATCACCAAACATTATCTGCAATATTTTTGTTTATTTTGAACAAGTCAAAGAATATTGAAGAAATTTCTATTATATTTTTGCGACCGGGTCATACTTACACGCCTATTGACTATGTTTATGATACCATATAGAATCAAATTTAAAAAATAAAATTGTTTAGGCACCTTCAGAATGGCCGACAATTATAATAAATCCAAAACCATACGAAGTATTTACGATTAGTCCAACGACTTGATGGATTTCAAAATATTGCAGCTTGCACTCTTTTCAAAAATTATTTAATAAAATAAAAAAAAATTCAGTGATATTGAAAAAGTTCATTTTTCTAAATTAAGGGATGTTAAAATATTATTTGGGTACAAGTTGGATGTTGAGTTAGAAATTTTAAACGTTGCAGCGAAAAGAACAAAAAAAAAACAAACAAATGGGTGTATTGGTGCATGCATACAAATTAAAACTATTAATATCTTAAGTTAAAAGCCAAACTATGTGAAACAAATGGAACTCCACCAAGATATCACCAGGAATATTTATATATGTCACGGAAAAATAATGTTGTTGATCTATTGCCAATAACAAACGACGAGGATGGAACAACCTGCATATAATGTAGCCCGATTTTATGATTTTTATAAACTGATATTTTTATTCAAGAAATTAAGTTTTAATTGCATTTTTCAGGACGAAAACAACCTATGTAAACATTTATACATTTTTTATTATGATTCAAAAAATAAATTTTTATTTTTATTTCTTCTGGACAAAAATAACCTGATATAAACATTTTTTAAAGACAATTATAACTTGTTTTAATAGTTTTCATATTTTTTTTTTATTGTTATTTCAATAGAAAAAATGTTATCTTATTTTATTTTTCAAGTAAAAAATAGCCTGATTAAATTATTTTTATATTTTTTTTTATTATTACATGAAAAATTAATTTTATTTTAATTTTTTTTTAAGGCAAAAACAACCAGTTTTAATAATTTTTATATTTTTATTGTTCTTTGAGAAATGTATTAAATTTTTTTTTAGTTGATATTGATATAAAAACTAACTTACTATCTTAATAATATCTAAATAATATTTTCTTTATCAAATCATTTTTTTTTCTAAATTTTGTATTTGACTTTCCAATAATAATACAGTTACCATTAAGTATATTGTATATTTACAGTGTTTGATTAATATTTCAGTTTTCAGCATGTGGGCTACAACAATTTGGCATAACAAAAAAAAAGTATTGAGTCTTATGTTTTCTTGTCATAAGATTTTTATGTGGCTTATAGCATTTGTCACAATTTATATATTTTGCTCGGGACTTTAAAATAAATGAATATTTAAAATTATAATGATTAAATCTAGGCGCGTACTGGGTCCATTTTCCCTACAGGAATATACAATATACTTACTATTAGCAATGGATCCCATGTATTCCTATAAAATAGCCAGGTTATCTACCCATTTCTTACATTAAGAAAAAAACTATACAGTTACATGAACCTAAATAATATACCAAATATACATTTTAATTTAAGTTCTATAAAAATAAATAAATACATAACCATATTAACACAATTATTTTTATTTAAGTGATTTAATTTCGTAGTATAAATTATAAAATATGAATAGTATTTTATTAAAAATAGTTCAATACAGAGAAAATAATATACACATATCTAGTTCAATAAAATGTTTAAATCTAAGCTTTCAACATCCTTAATATTTCTGTACTTTTTTCACACATTAAGTCAATTACTTGATCCGGAGTAATGTCTGCCAACAATTCCCTTTCACAGTCCATCAAAAACAATGATTTCAAATTCTCCCGTGTTAAACAATTTCTTAAACGTGTTTTTATAATTTTAAGTTTCGAAAACGATTGTTCACACGTTACTTGAGTAAGAGGAATTGTTAAAAGAAACTTGTATACTTCAAATAATTCATTATACTCTAAAGCATACATATTGAATTCATAAATAATATTTGTTACGCATAATAAACATGAGTTACATTTTTTTTTGCTTGTACACATTTTATTATCATTTTCCTGAGAGTATTCAAAATCTTCGAAGTCTGAATCTTCTTGCAAATTGGTTTGGTTTTGGTATACATCATATACATCTCTAATATCAGTTTTGGATATTTGAGGCCAGAATTTCACAAACGATAATAATTGTTCTCTTAATTTATGTTTATCGATATGAGGTAAAAGTTCACAAATTTTATGAATAGCTTCAGAATGAATTCCATTTTTCGCAATTTCTTTAGATCTTCTTGGATCAAATAGTTCAAGATCACAATAAAGTTCTTTACTGCCCGAAAATCTACATTAAGCAAGCAATAATATTATCCATAACTGCGTTAAATATTTTTATTTTATAAACATTTTCGGGAGTATCTTCTTTTACTATGTTTTGGTTAGTACTTGAATTTTCTCCAGAATGTTTTGGAATCATTTTTCTTCTCTTTTCGAGAAGCTCTAATTCTATATCAATGTCTGATTCATCTTCCCAAATTACACTAGATATAAATTCAATGAATATTTTTGGTGCTTTACTGACTGGTGAAAATTCTCTTTGGTTTTCTTTTAAAGACTTTATTGTTCCATCAATTTTTCTCCATGCTTGAATATAATCTAGACCAGATGTTTATAGGTAATCTGATAGAGCGGTAGTAAACTTAAATATTTGCAAAAAAATCATTGCTGTTAATACTGTTTCATAATGGGTAAGTCGACCAAGTAAACTTTGAGCTGTACTTCTTACATTGTTTGAAAAATCATTTGTAACAGAAATTTCATAAAGTGTAAATACAATTTGCACATATACAAATTGTTTTCTGTCATCATTCTTGGTACTTTCATGCACGTATCGATACGACCAAATATCTATAATAACCGCATCATTTTTAGACCGCCATCGAGTTTTACCAATATTTATCAAATATGACGGACGACTGGGATTATTCTGATTTTCATAAACATTAAGTCTTTTATAAGACTCTTTGAAAAAAACAAATAATTCTTGAAGAAGTCCAAAAAAAGAAATAACTGTAACTGAACAAGAAGTAGTTTGTTGTAAGACTAAATTTAACACATAGCACCATGTATGAATATGCCTTGGGAGCACTTCCTTGAGTTGTGCTTGAACGCCTTTATATTGGCCATTCATATTGGCAACACTATCAAAGGCATCTGCTACACAATTATCTAAGCTAATGTTCATAGAATCTAAAGTTAATTTTAATAAATCAAATAAACCCTACCCAGAAGAAGAAATCATGTTTTTTAAAGCTACAACTCGTTCCAAAACCTCAACTATAGACCTGGTGCCTTCAATTCTGTCTCTAATATACCGCAAAACAAATACACATTGATCATGGATAGATACATCCATAGTTGTATCCATAGTAATTGAATAAATACCAGCTGAATTTACTTCTTCAGATATTTTTAATAATAATAATTTACAAATAATTTCAATAATGTTTGTTACAGTTGTAGGACTTAAAAAAGTAAACAAATTTCCTCTACCCGTTTTCCCACTTTTTGCTCGTTTTTCACTTTCTACTATTGCTTTAGTAATGGTATCATTTAAATCAATATTATACTTGGTTATTAATAAAACAATTAAAAGTTTCCATGGTTAACTGCTGTATTATTTAAATTATAAGCTGCCTCATACCTAAATCCTCTAAACGGCAAACCTTGTTTTCCGATTACTTTAACTATTTCAATTATAGTTTCAGCTACTTTTCTTCTCTTCATTACTTCATGTTCTCTTTGACTCTACTGGACTCTCAAATAATCCATCTACACTTTGTCCCCGACTATCACTCATATAA
>JACXSJ010004733.1:0-11338 GCA_014851325.1 Pentalonia nigronervosa | reverse complement strand
ATTTTATAAATATTCTATAATTTATCAGTTTATCTATAAGACAATAAAATATTTTTAACTTGTATTGTGTAGTACATCCCTTTCCATATTTATTAATTAAATATAGATTTTTAGATTACTCTAAAAATAATTGAGACTATACAATGGATTCAATAAAATGAAATGCGCAGTTGAGAAAAAACCTTAGAATAAGCCCTGCCATGTATAATTGTTATGGACAATGCATCCTCCCATTCTATGCTAGCTAAAGATTACCCGAAGACAAATACACGTAAAGCAGATGTTCTAAAATGGCTTAAAAAAAAATCTGTAAATTTTTCTTCCGAAGAAACATTATGTGAACTACGGGAAAAAGTTAAATTAACGATGTCGAAAGAAAAAATATATAAATTGGATGAAATAGCATTACAAATGTACCATGAAGTGGTAAGGCTTCCACTTTACCACTGTCAATATAATCCAATTGAACTGATTTGGGCGCAAGTTAAGGGTGAAGTCGCCGCTAATAATCATACATTCAAATTGGCAGATGTTGAAGTGTTGGTGAACAATGCTTTAGATGCAGTTACCAAAGAGGATTGGACAAGATGTGGCGAACATTGCATCAAAATCCAAGATGAAGATTTGGTCAAGGAAGGTTTGAGGGATGAAATTTTAGAACCTATCATTCTTACTATAAATCCTGATGATAGTTCAACTGACGAAGACGATGATGTCGACGACGACTTGTTTTAAAACCATTTGTAAATATTATTATTTTATTTATTATTATTATTCATTATTCTTATTTTTATTGTAAATAATATTCATAAAATAAAAAATGTTTTTTACTTGTAATAAAAATAAAAAAAATTATAATTTGTACACAATACGATATTTGAAATTATTTTTGGCGGTAAAACATTTTGAGTAATCATACAAAAAAACAGCCGATAGGAGCGTGACGATCGCGGCTTACTTTTCGTTGGCCTCACTATAGTTCCATGAATGCACTGTTCGGTGTTACAATCGGTATGTTGCAGTCATAAAAGCGGCCCTCGACGGTGGCGCGACTGGTGGACATTTTTACGTAGGGGCTCCATAACGTGTCAAACAAAGCCCGGCAAATTTAAATTAATGGTTTATTTGTGTCGGCGGACAAAATGTAACGGTGCATACGGCAACGAAGTAAAATATCACGTAAATCTACTTGTAATTTCGGTCCGGTGCATAATACGTCATTTAAGGAGCGACCGGATGACGAAACGGAAGAGGCGTCGAATACGACTCGAATTTTGGACACGTCGCCGTCAGCCTTGAGTACGGCGTGATGCGGAATAAAATATTTACCGGGTTCCGGAGCCGGTACCATATGTCCTAGGGCTTGATAGGTGAACATGAACCTGCGGTATTGTCAGGTTTACTAGAATTTTTTACGTTTTCTAATACTCGGCACCGTTGTTGAACAAAATTCAGTAGTTCGTCGAACGTCGGAATAGTAGAATTCGACGCACTGGATTCGAATAGTTGAATCGTCGTTGGATCAAGCACTCGAGAACCCATGTGAAACAATAAAAAACTTGAAAGGTCATTGACACCGAGCGAATTAATCATTGCTACATTTGTCTTGAACGTATTGACGAACGATGTCAGAGCTGGTAACGATTGATGTGTTATAGGTTTAAATGCAAATAATTTATCTAAATGTGCTGAGGCTAACAGGCGTTTGTTATCAAACCGATCGGACAGTGCTTCCCAAGCGAGGGCATAATTATTCGCGGACAGCGGTATTGCTTTGACAACAGCGAGAGCGTCACCCGATAAACACGACAGTAAATAATGAAAACTTTCGGCGTCGCCAATGTCGGCGTTGTCGTGTACGAGAGATACGTAAATATCGCGGAATGATCGCCACTCTAGTAAACGACCATCGAACTCGGGCAGGTGAATCTTTGGTAACGCCACGAATGGTTGCGGCGCGGAAGCCATGGATGACGAAGACGACGATTTTATTTCGGAAACACTAGCGGGACCGACACCCGCGACGATTGTTTTGATTTCGAGACGTATACTCTCCATAGAGGCGATCATTGGACGATCATCTCTGTCAAATTCGGCAACACGATTAAGATCGATTAACGCGTTAATTATACCATCTTGTTGACGTTGAAATTGTTCGACATATTCTTTTAGATCTTCGGCATGAATAATTAACGACGGTACTCGGTCTGCATCAGCACGGGCGGCTAAGGCTGTGGCGTGAATACTTTTAATAGAATTTAAAAGATTGTCGCGTTTGACACGCGCTCGAGTTAGAGCGTTTTCGGGAGTCTCTTCCTTTTTTGATGGCATGACGGCAGAGAGATGCAAAATACTCAATGACAACAAAAATAAGACATTTGTGACGAAATAATCACATAAATACCCATCCGGTTCGAAGGACCAAAACGTGTGCGTCAGCGGCTGCACAAGTAAAGCCGGGCAACGGAGTGTACGTGTGTGTGCGCGCAAACGGCGGCGAAACACGCAAACCCGTCGTGCGTGAAAACTTCGTCATTGTATCGATCGATAAATCGCAATAAAAGGGAGATAAAGAATAGTGGACTGTAAATGAAGGTCGAACTAATTAAATGATAAAATTATTAGTAGATAAGTGATGAGTGCGAAAAACCCCAAGTCTTGATACAGCGTATATTGAATATAAATAATATGAACGGAAAACACGGTATAAATTTCAATAGTGCACTAGGCTAAACTTAGAAATAAGGTTAGTGAACAGGCGCGATCACAGACGATCGGCCACATAAATCGAATAAATACTAATAATAATTACAATTTTTGTACCACGATGAGGCCAAACAATATTAAATAACAATATATATCTATACATACAACGATGTACGACTTGCGTCAAGGAACAGATGTTGATGGTAGTTGACAGCGTCCATGAACATCGATGTATGACAACAGTTGAAGATATTCGGGCGGCCTGCGTCGGGGAACAGATGTTGATGGTAGTTGACAGCGTCCATGAACATCGATGTACGACAGCAGTTGAAGATATTCGGGCGCACGGCACCTCTGGGCGAACAATGAATCGCGTGGCACAACGTTGATCGGCCGGGCGACAATAAAACAAAATAGGTCGAATATGACACGGGCGGCCAAAACGACGGGGATCGTGAACAACGGAAGCGTGTTACGAGGATGACGGCCAGACGGCTTAATGCACGAAATCCAAAACAAAATAAAAATGGCGGTATTGACGGCGACGGCGCACCGGTTCGCGGCAGAAAAAATGACAGTTCCGACAGACGGATGAAAAGCGACAACGAGCCAGCGGCGGGGCACCGGCGACGGATAACTTGGTCGCGCGTTTTTTTTTGATCCAAAGGTTGGACGGCGCGTCGTTGGCGGCGACAACAATCGGGCGTGACAACCTGACGGCACTTTATTACGGCGGCATGGTCAGTGCCGGAATTCAAGGCATTTGTACCCAACAATATTAATTTAAAAAATATATATATAATTATATTAAAATATTGAATAAATAATTTTTTTTTCAAAAATACATATCATCATCTGCAGAATAATTCGGAATCTTCGTTTGGAATAATGGTCAATATAATTGGTTCTAAAATTTTGTCACGTAGACCTTCATTTATAAAATCAGCATCTTTTAATTTTTAGCAATGATTAACACTTCTCTTCCAATTCTCAACGGTTACGGAATCCAACGCTTCATTTAAAAGTTTTTCAATGTCAGAAATTTTGAATGACACATTTTTTGAGGCTACTTCACTTTTTACTTGTGTCCATATCAGCTCTATCGGATTATATTGACAAAGATAAGGAGGGATACGCAAGACTTCATGACCCATTTCCAAAGTAATCTGATGAAACTCATATACTTTTTGTTTTGGTACAAATAGTTTTACCCTTTCACGTAGTTCACTCAATGTCTCTATTGGTGAATATTCGACCCCTTTTTCAGAAAGCTATTTTTGAACGTTTGCTTTTATTTTATTTACTTTTGGATAATTTTCTACAAGAACTGATCGGTACGAAGCGTTACTACAAAAAAAGCGTAATCATAATAATTATAGAAGGTTCTTCTAAATGTTGTAATATTTTTATAAACCACTCTTTAAAAATTGAAGAATTCATTTGTGTGTGATAATCAACAGAAGAACTACTTTGGCATCGAAATACTAATTTCGATCCAGGTACAAATTCAAACGAACTGGATCCCGCATGGCAAATAATTAACTTATTTCCTTTTCCCGTAGGTACTTTAAGTCCTTATGAATTTAATTCATTTTGCCAAATCTACCCTTTGGTATGATTCTGATTAATCCATGTCTTATCTTAATAAATAACGGGCCGAGTAATATTTTACCGAAGATTGACTATAGTATGCAAAAATTTGACTCTCATAGCAATTATGTCATTATTTCGCTCCATTAAAAACAAACGCCCGTTATTACATTTTTTGTATTTAAAGTTGAGATTATTCAAAATACGCCACATGGAAGTACCAGAACCTTTGTACTCAGTTCTTTTTTCATACTCGGCTAAAATTATTGTAATGGTAAGATACTCACGTTTGTCGTATATTTCGTGAATGATTCTCCTTACGATATCTGCATTAAAATCGTCAACTTTACTTGCAAATTTTGCTCTTTTATACGTCTTTCTCGAGAAATTGAACGTTGGACAAACAGCCTGTGAAGTAGAACACGATTTGTTTCTCTCCACAGTGATACGTTTTACGGTTTTTTTACTTGCACCACATGCTTCGGTAGTTTTTGCTTGTGCCTGTTTAAAAAAAGTGGCAATCTCCGGATTAGACGAATCCATCGATAATTTTTTGAAATATTTATACATATTGAAAATCGTATTTTTCGTCTGTGAATGTGTATCAAATTATAAATACATTTAAAAAAAAAACTAAACAAATTGTTGACGGTGTCTAAATAGTATAAAGTACATACTAATACGATATCACTACGTATGAAAAATAAACAGTAAACACAACTATCATGGATGCGAGGCGTGTATATGACGTGACGCAACTGCAGTGATCATAAAAAAACAAGTATTTTATTTTATTTTATGAGAGAAAAATAATATGTGTGAGTAAAATATTTGGGTTAATTGTAGGACTAAATAAAAAAAAAACAATGATGACATTATTGTTAGACCACCTGTTGACCGGTTGTCCACCGATTAATGTTTAGCCATTGTTTTTCAGAAATAGTGTCATCTGTTGCACCATCGTCGAGAGCCATTACACAGATCTACAAAAAAAATATTTTCAAAAGCTGTCCTGTTTCGAATCACTGGTTTTATTTAAAATATGTACACCAAATTTAAATATATTAACTGTTTGGTCATACCACGTCACAGTTTTTTACAATTTATGAATGAAATATAGCATATTAACAAAAAAAAATTTTAATTGAAAATAATAAAGATTACCTATTTACATAACTATTTTAAACATCTAATACAATTTTTACATTAATATTACTTCGTATTTGAAGAATAATCTTTGCTTCTTTGAAAAAAAACTTCGTTTAGTCGATTTTCTTTTATATACATAGTGAGTTTCACGTTGCAACATCCAACAATAGTCAGTCATCATGGTAACACTCCAACGCCCTTAGTAGCGTCTCTCCATTTCTTTTATATCCTGGTGAAATCTTTCGCCTTGTTCCTCGCTAACGTCTCCCAAATTTTCCGGGAATTTGTCCAAATGTGAATATAGAAAATGCATTTTGATACTCATGTTACAGCCCAAGATACAATAGTTTTCTAACATAGAATTTACTATGGTTTCGTAATTTTCACTTTTAATATTTCCAAAAAAATTGTTAATTACTTCCTTAAATGAAATCCAAGCATTTTTTTCAATAGTTATCATCGAATTTAAAAATGCATTGTCTTTGCATAATGTTCTTATTTGTGGGGCTACAAAAATACCCTCTTTGAGCTTAGCTTCGGAAAGTTGTGGAAATTTTTTGCATAAATATTGAAAACAATTTTTATTTTTATCTAATGCTTTTACAAATTGTTTCATTAGACCCAGTTTTATGTGTAACGATGGTAATAAAATATTTTTGGGGTCGACTAAATTACTTCGTAATATATTTTTATCTCCTACGATAAGATTATTTCTTAAAGGCCACTGTCTTTGAGTCCAATGTTTGTCACGCGCTCGACTATCCCACTCACAAATGTAACACGGAAATTTTGTATACCCATGTTATATTGACCATGTAACATACATATTATTTTTAAATCTCCACAAATCTACCATTTGTGTTCTAAATATTTTATTTTTTCGAGAACAAACTTTAGGTTATCGTAAGTTTCTTTAAGATATACTGAATGGGCTACTGGCACAGATGCTAAAAAATTGCCATTATGTAGTAAAACTCCTTTTAAACTTCGTTTGCTTGAATCAATAAACAGTCGCCATTCATTTTTATTATATTCAATATTTCCTAATTTATTAATCAACTTGGGAATATTGTTACAATATACTAATGATTCCTCTTGAGTAAAATATTGAACATACTCATGTTCACGATTTCTATAAAAAGATGACAACGTGCCTGATGCTAATAAGTTTTTATTACGAAGTCTTGAAGCTAAAAGTTCTGAAGCATCTTTTGGAAGAGCCAAATCCCTTATAAGATCATTTAATTCACTCTATGTGAAAAGTTGAGGTGTATTACAAGATTCTTTAAAATAATCAGAATTATTCTAATAAATATCACTGGATTCAGATGTTAAAATAGTATCAAGATTGACTGGAGGTGAAGGTATGGGTATAGTAGGTTCATGGGGCATGGGTCTTATAGCAGATCGAATGTCATCGGAATAGATAATATTTTTCTTATTTTTTATATTAAATCCTTGTACATTACATGAACAAAAATAACAATCATCACCATGATTTTCAGGTTCACGCCAAACCATTGGTATTCCGAAACGTAAAGCTTTCTTTTTACCTTTAGTCCAATTTCTAAGGTCTTCGACGCAAATTTTACAATCTTTATGAGGTGCCCATGATTTATCCTGGTCTTCAATTTTTATCCCAAAATATGCATAATATGCATTTTTCACGAAAGGATTGATGTTTTGAATTTGTTTCTTCGCCATAAACTCGCCACAAATAAAACAAAAAATGTCTGGACTATTAACGCAGCGTCTTCTTTCCATGTTTATAATATATTTTATTATATTATATTTAATAAAATATTTCTAATAGAACACTGACAATAATATATACTTACTATTGATACTGTGACACTAAATGATAAAAATAAAGTTATAATAAACACATTTACCTCCGAGCTTATTTTATCAGTTTTTTCCTAATTGACGATCCCGTATAGTCGAATATACAGATATACCTACCTAATATAAAAACCACTATATCTTTATTCATTATGATAAAATGTATGGATTAAGATATGGTTGTCAATTGTAACTATGTATTAATATCGTAACAATAACATATAATAAAGAATTAACTGTTCGTAGGCTATTTGTGCATAATGTTAATTGGTAATAACGGGATAACTTTAGAACTTTACATGATAGACAAAAAATTGTAATATTTTTGAAATCAATGTCAAAAAATACTTATAAATCAGTTATTAAATTTTAAACAGTACAATCTTTGTAGACCTGTGTTATTAGTGAAAACGACTATAGTTATTTCTATCATGATGTGTATACGGCTTAATATGTGCAGCACGTCGTGAGTCGTCGTGGAGAAAGAGTTCGTGAGTGCGAAAAGTCAGCGTTTTCACAATGGCATTAGCTGGATAGGTCATTCGTATATTGTATGTATTATCACTTATTAATATATTGTTATTATTTGTGTTGAGCGCATAGATATATTAAGAAATAGACTTCGCATTGAGAGAGAAAACTTGTTTGATCATTGAGTAAGAGAGATATACTACAACTTACCCCGAATATGGAATATAAAGTAGCACTCGCTGACTTCTCCAACAGAATTATTTATGAGCTTTACAAAAATAGAAGAAATATTTAGCTGAAAATGATTTGTTAAATTCTAAAATTGTGTTTATACCTAAATTGTCACCTAATACTAATCTGAGTACAAAGTAAATTTGAAAATGTCTGTTTTTTGTTTTAATTTGTATACTTGATTTTTTTAAGTAATTAATTTCATCTAAGAGATTTTTTAACATGCATCATTCTTAAATTCTTTGAGATCTTTTAATTTTATTAATGACATTATGAATATATGCGATAATAAAAAATTATTTTTATTTAATAAAAAATTGTAATATATTGTAGATATTGACTGATGAGTAACATTAGAATCTAATGGGTTGTTAATTTCAAAATTGTCAATATACCAAAAAAAAAATGGAAATGTGATTTTTTGATTATTTTGTGTGATTTTATTTTCCCATAGTTCACATTAAATAAAATTTGAAATAGTGTTGGAATAATTTTAATTTAAATCTATAGTTTTTTCATTAATATTTTAAAATTATCACCGTATTTAAAAAACTTTCAAAATTGAAATCTCGATGGTAATAACACCTCCTTTGTAATTGCTTCATCATATGTCACTACACCATCGTATTATACCACATGAACCTTATTGTTAATAGTATGTTTCAAATTATCTAAATGATCATTTTGAATCAATAATTTATTTAAATTATATTAATTATTACAGTAAATCAATGGATCTGATAAAAGTTCAGTAAAAGTATGAAATTTACCTTTTATTATTGGTTTTTGAATATTAGTTCTAATTATTTCACAAAGCATAAGAGACATTGGTTTTAGTATTTTTTCTTTTAGTTCTTTTTGAATTATAATAATGCCTTTAAAATTATACAAACCCATAACAAAGCCAATAGCTACCTTATAAATATTATCAATAGATTTGTTATAATTAAAATCATTTTCTATTATTTCTGATTCAAAATTATTTTCAATGTCTACAATGGCCACAGGGTTTTCATTGTCATTATTATTGGTAAACTGTTCAAATAAGCATTGAGGACTTATTGAAGGATTAGTATAAGAAATTGTATTTTGTTTTTCATGCTTATTAATAACATGTCTTTTAAATTTTAATAATGATGAAAAAATATGTGAACAAGGACTTTCACAGCATTCATAAGTGCTATAAGGAGTTAATGAATGAAACACTTGAAAATGTACCACAAAGGAGGAGAGATTTTTAACAATAATTTTACAAATAAAACATATCATTTTCCTTAAAGAAAAATATAATATATTATTTATTAACTATCGAAAATAGTTTTTAAAAGAATGTTATTGTACCTAATACATTATAATTTATTTTACTGTAAGTAAAACTATAATTGTTTTCCTATATTATTATTTTAATTTGTATAAGAATTTAATTAATAAAAAAATTAGTTTTGTATTTTTAATTTTATATAGCTTAGAAATATTGTATTGCCTGTAAAATGAAATAAAAATCTAATCTTACAGTTAATTTCTGATATACTAAAAATAAAATAAGGTACTTACCGAGTGGCAAGTAAATCGAAGTGTTGTACTAATGCAACTATAATACTATATTATTTACTATGTAGTATATTTAATTTTAATTTCCAAAACAAATTGTTGTGTCGAAATTGCCAATGTTTTAAACAGCTCATGTCCTCAAAGTTGTGAACTTACAAGTTATGAGTTATCAATGACAAAATATTGCTAAAAACTAATAAATAATAACTATTGCTGCTAATATTTTTCTTTGAGTTGCAGTTCAATGTACTACTTTATGGAAAATCAAAAATAGTAATTGATATGTTGAAATCCAAATAAAACTTAACATTGTATCCATATATATAATAACAATCGATAGAATATTTTTTGACTTGTATATAAAAGTTGGTGGTGCTGGGGGAACGGATCTTTGTCAAGGTATGGACATCGCTATACGCGTTGATAATGTACGAATCGGGAAAAATACTATGGTAATAAAATATGCGTTAATATCGTGTATATAAGATTATATTCTAAGAGCAGCAGAAATATTTTATTGAAAAGTGAGATATTATAGCGTGTGTACTTAATAAACTGACGTGTTGTATTAATATTTTCCTAGGTACGCTATGCGTTGTAATTTCACTTAATCAAACTTCTTTTGACCTATTTTGATTTGTAAATATACAAGTATATAATAAATAATCTAAAATCATGTTTGTTATTTCATTATCTTATCACACACATGCAAATTTATCATTTTAAATACATCTGAAGCACAGCGAAAAGATTTTATCTAAGAATTAGTATTTTAAGTTGAGAAAGACTTATACAGTTATGTGGAAATATGGTGAATAAGTCAACGATTTATAAAAGTTTTATGCGGTAGTGAGATATGAGTTCTAGTTTCGAACACTAGCTTAGAAAACTTAAAGCTTTACTTAATATAAGTATTTATAATTTATACTGTGATTTAGTAAAGAGTTAAAAATCTGAAGTTAATTTTACATTTTACTGAATTTGTCAAAGAGCTAAATTGTAAATTACGTACTTTGAAGTTTGGAGTGTTAAAATAATAACAGTGTGTGCAGAATGAAATACGCATGGTTTATAACACTAGACTGCTCAAGAGAGCATTACGCTATATTAACTCTAAATAGATGTCAAATAGTTTAATATTAAAATATCCACTAGTTTATAGTTAAAATAACATCAGTATAAATATTTTTTATAAATGAGATTATTACTTTAAATGATTATATAATCAGTATATTGTTGATTTAATTACATTGTTTGCACTTGTAAAATACACACATGCGTATAACTGTATAAGTGTTATTTTGAATACAAATATGGAGTTAATTAATTGTTACATTATTTATATGCTTATAGTTAACAGGTTGACTGCCGTGGGGGGTCTATTGACCCGTCATTTACCTTTATATATCGTTTAACGGAAATTTGTCTTATATTGTCTAACAAGCTTTTCCAATTTGACCTTAAAAAAATGAATTTAGAAAAAATTACCTAATAACATTATATTATTATCTCACTTAATAGAATCCAATTACTTAATAAAATCAAGTAGGGTCACTGAACCCTACGAGGCCTCTATGACACATGTGGGGTGAAAAAGCTCTACAAGACAATAGATAGTCTTTATAAACTAATTTTTTCGACTTACTATATTTTTTACAAGGTTATCATAAAATAAATTTATATTACAACATCTTGTTATCTTTATTATAATAGATAAAAGTAAAATAAAATTACACATAAATAATTATAATGTATTTTTTGTTAATTATGGGCAACAACATATTTCTATATCTATACT
>JACXSJ010004732.1:0-11346 GCA_014851325.1 Pentalonia nigronervosa | reverse complement strand
ATTAAAGCTGCGAATTCCAGTAGGAGGGGTGATAAAATGTATCTGATTTGAATTGAGAAACATATCGAAATTTATGTTTCAAAATCAAAAATATGATAATCGGGGTTAAACGCATGAAATATTCGGGGGTGAGGTTTGAAAAAATTGTATAATCTTTGTACCTAATATCTTTTGTTATACCTATATTAAATGATAGGTGAGTACATAATTGGTCTTATTGATATTTTGTGAGGAGGTTAGCCCTTCGCGGCGAAACGGTCCGCGGCGAAATGGTACAGCGGCGAAACGGTCTGCGGCGAAATGGTCTGCGGCGAAACGGTCGCGGCGAATCGATCGCGGCGAAATGTCCTAGACCCCTTGAACACTGTGTTTTTCCTAACTTAATATCTAAAAACCCGTAATCAGTTTCAACTTTTGTCTTTTAAACGCTTTTGCCCAATGCGTATGGTATATTATGCTATATACATATTATTTTTTACTTTTTTCTTTTTTTTGACGAAGACTTGAAATGATCGTTGTTATTATTTCGTGTCACAGATGTACGACTTCGCCGGCGATAGTGCGACGATATACACAGGCGCAAATAACGTGTCCAAGTCCGGAACTATAGACAACTACAACAGAAGACCATATCTGCCTCAATGGCCAGCAGCCCCTTGCAACAAAGTGACCGGTGCCTCGGATGGTACCAAGTTTCCATCGGTAACAGACGATGGCCCACAAATGATGTTCTTTAGGAAGTCACTCTGCAGGGCAATTCCGATGGTACGTTTTAGTTTATTATCACAAACCACCCGTTGCGTTTGCACTCCCGCCGATATGCAAATTTTTTTCAAGAGACATAAATTGTTTGTTATTGAAACCCATTTCACGTGGGCAACAACCACTCGGACTACAATTCTAGTTGATAAACTTAATTTTCACCATAAAAAAAAAGAGAATTTGGACAATATCTTTTTAACTGAGCAGAGCAACTTAACAATTATGTGGTTTTTTAGTTTACATGATAAATAGTCGAAATAATAATTTGATTTTCAACACTGAGCGTGGTTTCTGATAGGAAATTGTTTGTACTTTTGATAAGTCAAAATAGATAATTCCCAATACTTTTCAAAAGCGTGGGAAAAACAAAAAAAAAAAATAAGGAAAAACAAGTATTTTTTACGTAAAACTAATTTTTTTCAAAATGGATTTTGTTTTTTTGACGTAACTCAAAACGAATAACCGTATAGATACTTAAAATATACACCAAATATTTCTAATAAGAATTTCCTGTAAACGATTTTTCTTTAAATTTTAATAAAATTTATCATATTATCTAATCACTTTAAAGTTTGTTGCTTATCGTCTTCTGAAAACCGTTCCAATTTCACTGATATATTGTTGTGAATTCAAGAAAGTTATTGGTGTTTTCATTTAATTTCGACTAGGCGCTAAAATTCATTGACGGTACAAAACGCGATCAACACAAACAACACTCATGTGTATTTTTTACAAACGATTTTAGGTAAAAACAAGTGGGCTGTTTTTGCACGATGGTTTGCCAGTGCACAAGTATATTTTTGAAAATGGATCATTGGACAACGGTGCCAACAATCCGGCTAATAAGTGTTTTTGCCGTAAAAATAAATGTTTGAAACCGGGACTGATTGATGTCACCGATTGTTATTATGGTAAGATTATATTCACTACAGTTACAATACCATGTCAATGAGTATGTCCATTGGAAAAATATTTGACTGTATATTGTTATGATACTGCGCTGTTTATATACATATTACGATATATTATATACTCTATAAACGTATATTATGCGGTTATAAATTCAAATCTATTTCGGTTTTATTTTAAGGTTTTCCTATCGCACTATCTTACCCTCACTTTTACAAATCCGACCAATCGATATTAGACGCCATCGATGGAATGACTCCTGATCAAAAACAACACGAAACCTATTTTCTCATCAATCCAGTAAGACGATATTAATAATAATTATGAAACCATAAGTTTATTTAAATAATATAATATACTATTAAGATGATTACATTCTATATTGTTGTTGTTCGTTTTTCAGACATCGGAAATCTAATGTGTTATTGCAATATTGTATTATTTACTACCTATTGTTTGTGTTTATAAATAGGAAACTGGTATGCCCACACAACTGTACGTCAGAATGCAAATTAACATTGCGTTAGGTGACATATCGGACATGGCAAACACGGAACACTGTAGCAACTTGGTCATACCATTAGTTTGGACAGAGATTGTAAGTACCTGCCAATGTATATAGTTCAAAATAATATTATACTGTCACTATTTATTATGACTGCGCATAATGAAAGCTGGGACAATACAAAATGTAATAATAATAAATAATATGATACACTATAGTAAACAAAACAAATACAAAATTTTCGTCACAAAAGAGTTAACACAAATTAGCCAAACGGACGTTTCACAGTAAAAATAATTGCAATAAAAGAAGAACGGTATGAAATATATTTTAATTTAATCTTATACAAATCGAAATAAATGATTACTATAGGTTCGTATAGATAAATTATTCTAAATAAATTGTTATAAAAAATATAAAAATGAATAATTAGTTAAGGTTATCTCAATGAGATTTAACTCGCATGATATTCCAGCAATCTTATAATAAATGAAAAATTTGAATAACATAACTTTGGAAATAGATTTATATAATAGCAATCTAAATATCTGATTCAAATTAATTTACCTAGTTTCAGAATCTAATTGGAAACTTAAAAAAATAATTCGTTATAACTTCAGTTGAAATTTTTTCAAACAATCCCCAGTAATACATTATGCATGTTATATATCTATATCAAATACATAGATAAATAAGTGATTCGCCAAGCAGTATTTATACAAATTAACTTTTAATTAAACTATGCATTTATTTTAACTCTACTTTTTGAAAGTTTTAAGTAAACTTAAATACTAGATTTTTAATCTATAAATAGATAAATGTCTTGCTGTGAAACAAATTTCTTTTTTTCAAATAAAAAACACTCTTTGATGCTGTATATTAGATGATTTTTTTGTTGACAATTTTGATATATTGAACTTCAAACAATTAGTTTTTGAGTTTTTAATATTATGCATAATAAATGCGCAATGTACTAAAGATAGAAGTTTTAAAAAGGTGAGCGTGCTTGGTGAATTATACAAGACAGACATTTTATAAGAATAATTTTCAAACAACCTACTACAACTCTTTTAAAAATCTAAATGAATTTACTATATTAATTAGTTTAGGTACACTACAGCCATTTATTGGCATAATTTTTTGTGTATAAAAAAATAAAATCTTTCAAATTAGTGAAACAATATAAATTTAAATTTGGTACACTGAAAAGTGTAATAATGTTGTCAAAAGATTTGCTCTTTGGTCGTAAAATAGGTACTTGAGAAAAATATGCGATGTAACCTTTCAGTGTTTATTCATAACGTTTGACTTTTAAATTAATTATTCTACACTCTACCAATATATTTTATATTTTTATAATATAATATATTATACATAAATTAATATATCGTAGAAAATCACAATATGATTGACCTTCAAAAACCACTAAACAAAAACAATATATACAACAATATAATACAATATGTACATATAATATAACACTAAGCATTTAGGTGAGATAACCTTCACTTTCAATCGCGTTATTGTTTATATAGTAAAAGACATTTGAACATTTTTTTTTACTCGAGTGCTGAAAACAAAAAAATTGCCAAATCTTACGTTTATTCTTAAGACACGGTGTACTCAACTAAACAAAATCTGACAAAAAAGAGTTGAACGCAGGATCAAATTTTTAACTTGCTCTCGTTTGTTGAAACTCTTTAAGTATAGAATTAAAAATTTATTCAACCAAATCTACGATATAAAATCTATGTCTCTATATTGAAACCAACATTTCTGTTCATGCGTACGCCAAAGTGGAATACTGTCAGAGATTTTGATTAAAAAATGTCTCCAAGCTCGTAAAAATAAAAAAAATAACCTTTAACAAATTAAAAGTCTCAATAAATCATTTTAAATGAGACACATATAGTATCAGACAGCTTAAAATGACAGTAATGGTCCAAAATGTGTATTTTTAAAAACATTTAACAGAACACGGTCAACAACCACTCCGCCAACAATCCAAGTTAGGAAACTAAACTTTCATCTCAAAAAGAGATGAACTTTGACAATGTTATATATGCGTAGATATGAAATACTTTTTTTAAAAGCGATTTCAAAAAAATAAAACCAATATTGCAGTCAAATAGGAGCATAGCGTGTTCACAAAGTGGATATAGGCTGCAAATGATGAAAAAATTAATACGCGCACCTAATGTGAAATTTTGGTGAAACGTCTATAAAAAAAAAAAAAAAAAAACTATCCAAAACAAAATAAAAATATTTTTAAAACAATAGTCTTGTGCGGCGTTTCAGGGATTCGAAAAGCTGCCCGATAAGATGCTGACCAAGTTCTTCGTGTACCTTCGGGTCGGACCGGCACTGCTCGTCGGACTCAAGTACGCGCTGCTGGTCGGCGGCGTGGCGTTCGTCGCGCTCACCGTGTTCGCCTCCCTGTTCATACCCGTCGACGACGAACTGAGGTACCGGAACTCAACGGCGTGGCGCCGCGAGAGCCAGACGCTGACCACCTCGCGGGACTCGACGCCGACGATACGCGTGCCGATACCCGCGGCCGCGGCTGCTGCGGCCGGCAAGGAGATGAATACGTACTACAATTCGCTGTTGGACGGGGACGGCGCGGCCGCGGCCCGGCTCAACAACGACCTGTGCGGCCGGCTGGACGTGGTGCACGAGGTGAGGTCGCCGAGGGGCAGTTGCACCGAGTCGGAGTACGACGACGACGGTGGCGACGAAAACGACCGAATCGTCTGACCGACCGTATAAAATATTGTTATTTATAATACCACCCGATGACGCAACAGCATTTTATGGCCTCGGCATATATTATAATATTATTATTATTATTATTTACAGTTTTTATATTATAATATGTTTTTATCACCATCGAGCTGTACGGTATATAAATATATATATATATATATATATATATATATATATATATATGCATGTACCCGTGCATAATACGTGTATTTATGTATATAATATTTAATCTCAACACCATTCGAAGTGAAAAATCAAAAAATTCGATTTAACTTTTGTTCCATCACGTTTCCACGATTGCCATTCATTGTTTTTAAACCGTAATGATATTATATTATATTATTGAAATATGCGTACATGTTAAATGCATATTACATTATTATAACATGGTAATATAATATTATAACGATGCAAAAATGTGATACCCTAGTTCTAAGTTATTCAAATGTGATTTTTATATTATATTTTACTTTAAATTATACACTGTTTACGCACTTTTCTGTGTCTATGCGATCGGTATAATAAGTATATTATTATTATGATTTGTAATATACTCGCGTTTGTGGTCCATCGTTAATTTCTTAGAATCGCCCGATTAAAATATTATACGACGGTTGTTTTTTATCACCCCGTTGCGTCTGCAGGCCGCTTGTAGTAATATCTCGGAATCCTATGGATATTTTTTTAGTGGCGACCGACTTATCTAACTACGTGGAAATCAACAACGCCCAACTTAAAGTAATTTAATATTATACTCAAAAAACAGTTGTTTCTATATACTACAATAATAATATCAGGAATTATTTTATTATCATTGGAATCGACTTCAAATAGCACTACTGATTTCCGGTATTACTAAATTAATTGACCACAAACCAAGCAAAACATATTATGACTATTGATCGCATTCGCCCAAAAAACCACAAATTTTATAAATATATATATATATTAATTGTAATGTATTTGACATTTGTTTCGTCTACGCAAATATAGAACAAAGATATATTATAATATATTTTACTATTATAACTTTTTTTTTTTAAAAGTCGAATAAAATTATTCTTATACTAATTTTATTTTAACGTTTAATTTAATATTATAGTATATCTATATACTGGCCAAGCCATATTGAAATGTATATTTAAGGCTGTCATTAGTACATAAGTGTTGTAAATTGAATTTACTTGTATTTATCTACAATAAATATAAATAGAGAAAAGTACACTTCCGATTAAAATCTTATAAGTCGCATACCGTCTAACCTGTATGTCCGCGCACAGTTGACACTAAATCATCGATTTATTTACATTCAGGGCCCTGCTCTTGTGTCTTTATTAAGAAGCAATATTTAGGCAATATGCAATTTTGTCGCTGTGTCCCTTGACATTTGTCAACGATGATTAGTGTGAATGTGGTTGTATACGAATTATCTACGCACTCGCTACAGGCGCAAACATGTTAACGGCACAACCGACCAAAAATGAATGATTTTTTGCCCATAACAAGCTTTACAGGTTAGTTTACGTCTCGTACAATGGTTTGATTTAATTCATTTTATTTTTTGTTAGAAAAAACGCCATTTTTTACGCGGCGCATTGGATTTCAATTTTTGATTTCGTTGTAAAAAAAAATGTAAAAAACAAAAGCTTGTGAAAATTGATCATATTTAAAATCGAATACCTAATTTTATAATAATCTGACAATAACTCTCAAAAAGTTGTAAACATAATATTCTCAAAATTGTCTATAAATAGAAATTTTAACTATTCTACTAAAATAATAATAAAAGTTTATAAAATACGAGTATAACATATAAAAGTATTTCAGATACATTAGTATTCAATACTATTATTTAAACACCACTTAATACCAGAAAAAAAAAAAGTATTTGAATACCAATATTCAAATACTATAATATCTCTCTGACGAGGCGTGAAAGTTTTTCCCTGCTCGTGTTTTGAGCAAAAAACAGGCATGCGCAGGCCCCTTAATGACTTGAAAACTAGAAAATTAAAAAATACAATATACATTTTATCATGCCTGAAAGCAAAACATGTTTTTTACGATCACTATCTATATCCATAAGCATTTCCATATAATATACCCAGCTAAACTGATAAAACAAAAACGAAGAAACTGATGATTATGTTGTAACTATATATAATACAAAAGTAAAAAACCAGGATCTAGATAGAGCAGGTAATGGAGACCAGAGATGCGACTAGTTTTTATTCAATTTTATTGTGATAAACGTTAAGTCTTCTTCCCATCGTTATTAGCCAAATACACGTTGCCGCCTGCATGCGTCATAATTATCAAGTCATTTTGCCTATTTGGACGTAATAAAATTTAATAGGTTTAGGTACACATTTTTTTCTTTTATGAAACTCGTTCAATTAAGATATAGTTACTCATGCTGTCGTTATTATCACTGTAATATATAATATAATATAAGAACGTTAAAATAAATAAAATAATGTCAAATTTAGTTCATAAAATCGATCGATTTTAGTGTTATATTATATCTATGTTAAGAAAAACTATCATATAATTATACCATATATAATTTAGTGTTAACACGTATAATTTGAAGTTAAATGTTATACTTTATGCCTATATGATGTAAGTGGGAATAAATATAATTTTAGTTTAAAACAACTGTCTTTTACTTTTAGTACTACACTAAAACTAAGGTACATTAGGGCAAGGTCGAACTGCACTCGAGAAAGAAAAAGATTAGTTATGTTGAAATATTGTCCTCGTTCTGATCATTAAAGGCCCGACAGGAAATTTTTTAAGGGCGTGGTAAAATTTACGTATATATTTTATTATAATAATATGTTTGTGGAGATCATAGAAATTTTATTTGGCGTGAATACTCGTGATAGCGTGATATATTTTTCTTTTTATTAGAAATAATGGTGAAGCATCACAGGCCATTAGCCTAACGTAAATTAAAAGTAAATACATAAGAAATTATATTGTGATTTAATGACTACGGAAAAAGATTTTTACACTGTTAGAATTTGTTTATGAGATGAATAAAAATTCATAAAACTAAAAAAAAAGTAATGATTTTAGTGATGTTTTCGTTGAGTGCTTCTTCCATATTCGGTGGTATTGCTAGATTGTTTCTTATATCCCAATGCTTCGTACAATCTTAAATAATGTGTTGAACTTCCAGGTTAGCGTGGTATTCATCATAAGTGGATGGATGATTTTCGCTGATATGAAAAACGAGTAGGTTGCGAAGGAGTTTCCGATTCTGAATTTTATGTTGGCAATTTCCTGTCGTCTGTTGAGGTAATAAGCTGGAATCCATTTTTTTGTATTTTTCTTGATTGTTTTAAGTATATTGGTGAGAGGAAATACATCCCAATAATTTTGCTATCTAGAATATATTTTATGTTTGATGGATGATTTGATGTCATTTGTCGGTAAATCGGAGATTGTTGGATGAGGATTGTTTCTGGTTGCAAGGTTAGCTACCTTATCAGCCATTTCGTTGCCTTTATACCTATATCTGAAGGTACCCACATAAGTTCGATGTTTTTTGTGGTCAATTTCAATATTTTTCAGATATTTTGAGTAATTTAATTTGAAGGTAAGTGGTTTTGGAGAGCTAGTAGAGCACTGAATGAGCCATTTAAAATTAGAATGTGGTTTGAGGTGATCGTATTGACTAATATGATTACTGCATAAATGGCTTGGGTTTTAATTAAGAATGCACAAGTTTCAGGCGAGAGCTAACCTAACCTAACCTTGTTTTGAGAGATTGCAAAGCCAACACCTTGAGCGGATTTAGATGCGTCAGTATAAATTTTGTTGAAGTGTGGATATCTGTCTTGGGTAAATTCATAAAATTATGAGGTGATAAAATTTTGATTTGTGTTATGTTTGCTTTATTGTAGAAGCTCAGCATTGACTTCGATTTGCCAAAGCTTAGTGAGATGGTTTAGGTATGTGATTTTGTTTTTAACATATGTGTGTATATTGAGTTTATTGATTAGTTGGTAGAAGATATCATGTATGGATGATATGGGGTTTATTGAAGTATTTGAACGATTAGGTGTGAGATTTTCGGGCATATTGCCCGTTGGTTTTCTATTTATTATGTGAATATATGGCGGTTGAGCGTTATATTAATTAAAACATTTTACCTTTCCGAATGTCGACGTGATTATTGTGCTGTTAAAAACTATAAAACATACACGTAAGCTATAAATAAGTACACGTGTTGCATGGTCGGCTGTTGAACACGAACTGAACGTGATATTTGTGTGTACCACTAAACCAATTTTATTCATCTAACAAAAACATTGTGTACAGTAACTATAGACATTTATATGTTAATACATCTATGGTCTATGATGACAATGAAATGTCATCACATATCATGTTTATTTAATATTAACATAAGCGGACCCGCACCAACTCGTGGATACGCAGGCTACACAGCTCTACGGAAAAATCTATGCGTATAAAATGCGCATAAATAATATTATTAAGCTATTTTTGTAGTGTAGTGCAATGTGAAATAAATATACTTATATGCAATAGTATGAGGAAAAACATATTTTTACCTTATAAACTACGCACAATTGTATGTTAAATGAATTGCATTATTTCGATGGTTCGACACACACATACAATAATATTATCAACCAAAATTTACATATTTTAAAGATTCTGTAAATGATCGAATCAAGTGCAATTCGAATATTATCTTTTTTTGAACCCGAGTGCAATTCGAATGTCTTGGTTGCAGTTTGACAATCCTCATAAATAGATTTAGCTATAGGATACCATTAAGTATATATAATGTATATCATAGAATCTTTTACAGATAGAACTTATAAATAGTTGGTACCAAGTAAATTCCTCAAACTTTTCAAAATGATCAATATAATAAATTAGAAACAACAAGAATTTTTATTCAGTTTATGACAAGATTAGTTTTTTTTATGAAATTCAAAAATGGAAAAAAATAATTATTAATAATTAATTTAATTCAACTTATAGTATTACAAATAGCAAAAATAATTATCTATAATAGCAATGTAAATGTATAATAAAATATACTTAGTAAAATTTTTTTGCATATTCTACAATATTATTTGCATAAAATCTGAGCTCAACGAACATCTTATAAGAAATACGCGTTATTATAATCATTATTATAATTTTTTTTTTTTTACTAAAATAATTATTAATTGAAATAATTTGTATTATAATTTAAATTTATAATAATGTGGTTCCAATATAAAAATATGCAAAAAACTTATAGTATTAATGGTTACATAAGTTGAATTACGTGTATAACAAAATTAAACGCTTTATATACCTTATACAAAAAAAAAATGTACACCTAGAAATACTTGTCGAACTGGTATTCTAAAACAAACAAAAAACCTTGAATTATTATTTTAAAATGTATAGTAAAAAAATGAAAATATACGAATTATACATAAAAAGCTTTGGAAAACCGGATCATAACAATGACGTCGGAATACAAAATTAAATCTATGGCAAGAATCACCAACAACTACCCACCCAAATATTATTGAAACTTATTTTATCATAATTGTATATAATTTTAGAAAGGATAATGCTTTTTAGACTTATATTGACAAAAATGGTCGTCTAAATAGTGGACTAAGCCTCAGTCAACAGTTAGAACTGGTGTACTACTGGACTCAAGGTTTATCTAATAAAACTATTATGGCATTAACTGAGAGATCGTCCAACATCATATTATGTGATTGGATGAATTTATGTCAGGATATACCAGTAAAAATGTTTGGAAAACATACTAAATTTTGAGGACCTGATATTATTATACAAGTTGACGAATGTTTATTAAGAATATCGAGAAAAAATCTTAAAGGTAATTTATATTTTATAATTAAATACTAATACAATTTTAAATTGAATATTAATTATAAAATAATATAAATCATCATCATATTGTTACAAGTCGATATCGACTTGCAGATTTGCAAAGTGAAAATATCATCGAAGACGAAAATGACGACCCTCATGAAAATGGAAAAAGAAATTATGGTAGACGAATGGACGGTCCTTGGGTGTTTGGATTATGTGACGATACTGAGGACGAAATTTTGTTGTCGAAAGCGGAACAAACAAACTTTGTATGATATCATTAAAAGAGAGATTGTATTGGATTCTATTATACGCTCTAAAGCAGAGGTTCCCAAACTGTGCGCCGCGGCGCCCTGGTGCGCCGCGGTGAATAGTCAAGGGAGCCGCGGCTGCGCCTCGCTGCCGACCATTTTCTAAAAATAAACAAGGATATTTTACGATAACGACACGGTCATTTTGATTATCTTCATTATTAAAAATGCTGCTTTCCTATAGTCAGTTATTATTACTATACTAACCAA
>JACXSJ010004731.1:0-11357 GCA_014851325.1 Pentalonia nigronervosa | reverse complement strand
TACGGATAAGGTAAGGTGCATGCGCATCCATATTTACATAATAATAGTTTCATGCAGGTATTTTATTTTATTTATTAATTTATCAGATTTTTATAAATTAATAATTAAATTAGTGTTTTATGAACGGTTTACTTGATCATTCTCGAAGCACGGCCTCGAAAACCCTCCGACGATCAGGAGGAAGGTAATAACACAAATTTAAAATAATAAGACATAAGTTAAAACAACCAATAAATCACTAACAACTTCTGAATATATTTGAGACATTCATTCAAGGCTTGTGTCCCTTGTGATTGCCAATACAGTTTATTTAAACCACATTATATCTTCACCACTATAATACTCACTTCACCTATATAATACATTATTTGATAAACAAAAATACCAATTACTTCATTTTCATTTATATTTTTATTTTATTTAATTTTGTTTATTATTGATTTGTTTATTTTATATTATTTTCTTTTATTCTTGTGTTATTACAGTATAAATGTTTTTAAAATGTTAGCATTGATTTTTATATTAATTTATAAGAAATCACTAGTCAAAAGTTGAGAAATTGGGAAAGGTTATGTAATCCTAGTTATAACTCTAATAATTTATTTGTTACAAGTTATTTTTTTTTTATAATTTATGTATAATGAAGTATACATAAGTATTAAATTCTAATAGACATAAACAATAACAGGACACCTCATAAATTCATAAGTGATAGGTTAAATATTTGTGATCACAAATTAAAATGTAAAATAAAATACAAAAACAAAACAAAACAAAATACTAAAAATTTAATTTTATTAATAAAAAAATAACTTTTTAAATCATTTAATTTTGGCCATTTGAAACGTCTATACAATCAATTAAAAATTCTTATATTATGTAGCTAATACATAATAATTTAAGGTAAACAACATTTATTTCTGGTTGTTGGTAATAATATATAACTAAATACATATAAAGACAACTTCTGTCAACACCTCAAAAAAACTAATGACCTACATTAACTTCTAAAAATGTGATTTTGTTTGTATTATACTGAGTAATTATGTAATCTAAAAACTGAATTTGTAAAATAATGTTACGTCTAATAGCCGTATGATGCCGAGGATAGTTTATTTAATAAAAAAAAAAAAGACAATTTTTAAACAATATAAATTTTACTGTATAGTGAACAGCTAGTAAAAAATAATCAAAATTATAAATAGATTTTTCAACAATTTAAAATTTCAATAACTATTTCCACGTATTATTAAAATATCTTCAAGTATGTCTTTTCTAATTGAACCTCTGATCAGATAAAATAAATTTCAATCCTGAAAAGCTTCGCTCTACATTCGTCTAAATAAAAATAATTAATTTAAAAATTAAAAAATAATACAAAATTTGTAGTACAACATAATTATTATGTTTGCTACACAATCAAAAGCATTGATTGATACTATATGAATATCTCTAAACTTTTTTATAAAATTAAATACATTTAAATGTTCATATCATTTAAACATGAAGCTGATAATGCTAATACTTATATAGGAAAAAAAATAAATTGTTTTTCTTAGGTAAAAATTTAATTACTAATTATTTAATATTTGAATATAATACCTGTCGAGTGGCATTACTGAGTGCCCTCCCCTATCTGTCATTCTCGTCATATTAATATCTTATCAAAATTACTTATTGCACAAAAATGTTGTATAAATTGTAATTATATTTTTAGTAAAAAATAAAAAAATTATATATATAATACTTGTGAAGCTGGTACTGGTAAGAGTATTTTAGCCAATTCAAATAATTCAGTCATCTCATTTTTTTTTTTTTTTTTGTTGTCCAAAACTAAACAATAACTTCCTTGTAATTCACTCTATTCGATTTCGAAAACTCTTCCAACTGTGTTTTCAACCATGTACTTATTATTAGTCTTCTGAAGAGTTTAGCACTCGAGAGTTTTGATAAGAAGCATTCAAATTGTTTTGTAGGAATTTCTCAAAATCATCACCATCATATTCAACATTTATTTCATCAGTGTTATCATTATCTGATTATTCAGTTACAAATATTTCTGAATTCTAAAGAAAGGAAAAAATGTTTCTAATCATTTATTTTATTTTTTATTTTTTTATAAAAATAGGACTCATAAGTTGTAATTTTTTAATTCAATGAATAAAACAAAATATAGTACATTTCATCAATAACCGTGTCTACATTTAAATAATTAATCAACAAATATTAGTATGATAAGTGACTTCAAAGTTATTAATGTGGTTTATCATTTTATTTTGAAATAAATACTTTACACGAATGTAAAACTGTTTTTTTTTGGAGGGGGGGGAGGGCTTTAGTGTTTCATATAAAAATTGTTCTAAGATAATTTTTTGTAATTTAATTAAGAATGAAGTACCAATAACTAAAAAACTAATAAGTGAATACTTATTAATAAAAACATATACAATTGTTATAGATTCCTTGTTCTTGTTTATAAAATAATAAAAAGATTGAACACAATATAGGAGGCGTATTAAAATAAAATGTTTTATATTAATTTATACCTCAATGTATGTTAATGATTCCCTTAAATCACATGTTTTCAAAAGGTGATTAACCACTTTTTTTTTTTATTCGTACCAGTTAAAAGAACATAATTGTGGATTCATGTATACAACTATAAAATAAAATACAATTATGTTCAAATAAAATAAATATATCATTTTCCAATAACTGGATTTCACAAATTTTCATATTATTTAAGATAGATAGTGATAAAATAAAACTTTTACGGTTTAATTTATTTTTGGACTGAATCCAAATTCCATAAGTCTCCTATAGTCAAATCTCTCTTCTGAAGCAGCATTTTAGTGGCTAAATATACTGATTCAGGAGATTTAAGCTATACAATATTTCAAATATAAAAACAAAAATGGTTATCAATGTTATAATTTATATATTATCAAACATTCAATTCGTCTCCATTCACCATCACTTAACTTTAAATTATGGTTTATCTATTGACGATCATCATAAAACTATTTTAAATCAAATAATCTTACAAAAATTAAATTTTTAGAACTTTATCTTGTAACATTATCAAGCAATAGCCTGTTTTAAACCATTTTTTTTAATAGTGTAACATACGATGAAGTTCTAAGTGTTTTCACCCCCTACATTTGTATCATAAACAAAAAAATCAACTGAATGAGAAAATAATTATTTAAAACCAAAAAACTTTTAAATAATTATTTATATAATACATAGTATTATAATAATAAATAAAGAATCAAATTTCAATATTGTTATCTTTATTAAAGGTTCAGTTATATACTATTTAGTGCTGTTCTGCAATTTGTATTTTATTGACATCATACTATCGATATTATCTACATAATTTAATATATTTATGTATAACTTGAAAATTCATAAAAAATTTAATATAATGATACTATTGATTTTATTATAATTATGTTAGCCGTGTAATAGGAAATCTACCAAAAAAAAAAATTTGTTTAAGTAAAAGTTATCAAATAAGAATTAAAATGCTTATAATGTATGTTAGTAGTTCATATTATAATGGTTGGAGACAATAGTTTGATTACCAGATAATAAGCTTATATCTTAAGTTATAACAAAGTTTATATGTTATGTATAAAATCAATTATAATTCATATATCTGACGTACTTTTATTATGTTCGAGTTGACAGGTTGTTTAAGCCCATACTCAATACATAATTGCAATGTGTAAGCTCAGTATCTAATGCATTGAGTTAGAGTTAATGGTTCATAATTGTGGTTAATAACTGTAGTTATCTCATGTTCTAAATTGTCAGCATTCAAATTTAAGTCTGGTTCATTAATCATATCATTGATTTGACTGTCAGATAAAAGTACATCATTGTCTAAACAAAAAATTTAAAATATTACTAGATAAGTAAATATTGTTTATAGCCAAATAATTAAAAAAAAAAAAGAAGTTTATTATTGTAGTTACCATTTACACTAATATTTTCTCAAGTATTTTCTACTTCTTCACTCTCAGATTCATCATCAGTGGTTTCTCCGTTGTCATTAAATATGCAAACCATTGTCACAATATTTGCTCCATAGTCACAAGTAATCAAAAACACTTGACAATTATTAATGTTAATTTTTTTTTTAATTTCTATCGACTTAAAAACAAATAACAAAAAATTTAGAGATATTTTTTGTGAATATTAATCTAAATAAACTTGATAAACTAAAGCAAGCAACTATAGTTGAAACTGTGACTATAGTTAAAATCAAGTATATATATTACTTGCCACTTCTTTTAAGTGTTCAGACATATGCCTTTCAGATAGTTCAGCAATTCCAATGGTTTTTACTTGCAATTGCAAATCTTTGAAATACTGAATATTAACACCAGTAATGAACCTATTCAGCCTTGTGACATGGTCAACTTCAGTAAAATCAATTTTTTGTCAACTTCTTGAGTTATATTATCAATAATGGTTTTTGAATATTCATTTATATATTTCTTTATATTTTAAGTTTATATTAAATCCTTAAAGAATAAATTAAACAGATAGAAAATTAAAATTAGTAAAAATGGTCAATTTTAATTTTAGGTAATTCCAATTATTTTATAAAAATAATTAAAATCAAATTCATGTGGAAAAAAAGTAAGAATTATGTAACAAATTAAAGCATAAAATTAAGCACTTATCGAAAAATGATATGAGTGGTTACACCAAGGCCATATAGATAGATCTGGTAACTTGACGATTTCTATGTGCAGTAATCGTAGTCACATCGAGAAATGCTTTGTAACACTATCTACTTACAAACTAATATTTTGTACATGTAATAACGTTATAGACATCTTTTTCCTAATAAAAGAAATAATTTATGTACCTACTTAATACAATAAGTTACTATCACTCATAGTTTTTTGTAATATGTTTTTATTTTGCTATATATGTTCATCAATTCTAGGACCAATTCTAATGGTTTTACATTACTAAATTCCTGAATCATAAAGGTTTAAATTATGATATTATAAATCATAATTTTTTCAAAACTATTTAGATTTGTAGTTCCATAAAATTATTAACTATAATTATAAATAATATCAGAAGTTTATTTATAAAAATTAAGAGACATAACTTATATTTTGAAGATATCCCATGGGCTGTAATGAAAATATTGACATGACATTTTGTTAATTTAATGTTAATGATCTATTGTTCTTAATATTTAATTTCTATAAAATCTTTCAAAAATGAATTTGTTGTCACTGACTACAATAATTAACTTATCTACAAGATGATTCATCAAATGTTAAATGGATCGTTAGTTTATAGTTAAAAATACCAAATTTATCTAGAAGCCATAATAAAAATATGCTATAATTTAGTAAGTCTTCTTATTTATAGGGTTTTATAAAATAATTAAGTTTGCCTTAACTATAGTTGATGTGGGTACCTAGAATATATGAAAAAAGGTATTTTTACCATCATATCAGTTTCATATAGTCACTGTAATTGCCAACTCCAAGATTAGGAACAGCATCAAACTTTAGTATAGTGTTATTTAGAGCTGATTATTTCAAAATGTATATTGTTAAATAAAATGTTAAAAATATTAATTAATAAAATAGCATAAATTAAATTAATTTAAATTAACTATCTTCAATAATAATCATAATATTAACAATAGTTATATATTGATCTTAAAATATATTATATAGAGAATAAACTCCTACATTAAACTTGAAACTTACAAATATATTTTATTATTATGCCATTAAAAATGTACTCGCTGTATAAATAACATATTTTGTAATAGGATCTTTAATTTCTTTTTGTCTTATGTCTGTTGACAAAAGGTGATTTTCATATAAAACTGTTTTACCGGAAATTAATGTTTCTCAAGTAGTAAAAACATCTTGCTATTTTTGTGCTAGAACACAATTAATCGGCACTCTAAAAAGAGTTATAACATTTTTCTGTTTACATATTGAACATACTCTAGGCATTATGAAATCAATTATTTTCAACAGCTAGAAACTAAAGTCTTATATAGACAAACTGCATATTATCAACTAATTTTACCATAAATTAAATAATCAAATAATTTATAATATTGATATTTAATATTTTTAGATATGTATATTATTTATGTTCCATAATAGTTTATAATGATTGTTTCGCCATCTATCTTACCAAAATAGTAAGTGTGTGATACTCAGAATTCTATATTATGAATGTAGATAATGCCACTTAGCATTCCCCGATGTGACTACAAAAACGGCATATCCCGACTACGTCCAAACGTTGTTGAGTTGCCATACCTATCTATATGGCCGTGGATTACACGGCGGTGACTCTGGTGACCTTAGATAATACACACTGGATAGAGCTATATCGCTTAAGGCTAGTTCAGACTATGCCAATAATTTAGTCAAGTGATAAGTGATTTACTAACTACTAAACAGTTTAGTGTTCAGAAGAGTTCAGAAAAGTGTTCAGACACAATAGGGTTTAAAACTGTTTTAGTACATTAGTATTCGTTTTGGTGCTGTGAAAAGTGATTGCCAAAATGAATAGTTTACAAAAAAAAATTTGAATAAAGCAATAAGACTTATTTCAACAACTATTTTAGAAGAGGTAGAAGAAGAGCTTAATAAAAATTTAAAGCGAATGTGGATTAGGGAATGGATCAAGAGAAGAGACACATTGGGAGCTACAAATGGTCTTCTTAAAGAACTAGAATTTGAAAACCCCAAAGAATACTTCGTAATACTTTCGTTCCATAAAGACTCGTGTTTTATATATTCCGAAACAAATTTAAATGTTGTGTCTTCACTCAACGAAACGTCATCTTGACACTGACAAGGATAACTAATACACTAAACTAAAATAATGCGTTCAGACCGCCTATTAGTAATTAGTCAGAAAAGTGGGGGATGAAAAAAGAAAGAAAAAAATTAAAAAAAAGAAAAGGGGAGGAAAAAATAGAAGTAAATGGATCCACTAATTACTAAATTACTAAATAAATTTAATAAACTACTTGAATAAATTATTGGCATAGTCTGAACTAGCCTTTACACGCGTAGTCCATGTTTGAAGCAGACCAGTTTGGTCCCGATGCATTTATTGCGCATGCGTGAGAAATGAAATATATCGTGCGTGACGGGGTAGGACTATGTGATTACTCATTAGTTATAATTAGAATAATTAGATTAGGTACTGCAAATTTTGAAATAAAAAAGAAATCTTTCACAAACTTATTTTTTATTAAGATATTATCTAACTATTACTATGTAATATTAAATTTAATTACAATTGTTTAAATAATTTTTACATAAATTATTGTACAGCTTAACATATACATTATTGATTTTTAAATAATATTAATTTTGAAAATTGTCGTCTGATGTTTTTTCCTTTAATATTTAATGTATGCATCTTACTAAAGTGATGTAATCGTAATGTTATATAGTATTCTGTAATTAGTTTCATTAATTGACATCTATGGTTATCGAAAATGTTTTAATTTTTAATATGATCTATCACTGTGTCAGAGTTGAAAATTGATGAATCTTGTCCAATCTCATTCATGGTTTGCATACATATTTTGTTCAAAATACTTTTATTAGTTAAAATATTACTGTGGTTCATTCTAAAAATATATTCTGCAGTCAAATATATATTTCTGACACTTTTTGATGCATTTAATAACATTCCATGGTTTTTTAATTTCAAAAGCGATGAAGTTTCCTCATTTTCAGGCTCTGTAAGGTGAGCATCACATATAACACATATATTTTTCATCCTTCTGATTTTCCTGACTATAAAACCACTTGTGTATTTTACTTATCAACAATATATTCCTCCAAAGATAATTGTTGGGAGTAATAATCATGGTCAAAATCATCAAAAAAAGGATTGTCACTTAATTCATCATTATTTGTAACTATTGCATCAGCATCTTTACGCTTACTTGTTCCAACAAATAATATGCTACAATTGTCAAGTAATAAGCAGTTTCCATTCATTGAGCCTTGAATTTCATGTCGTATTAAAAGTCGTTTATAAGCAGCCCATAACTGCACAGCATTAGGGTTATTATTGAAACCACTGTGGCTTCGCATCGCACTAAAAAATACTTCAAGATGATCTTGACTTAACTTGTAGCTAAGTAAGTAAGACATATCTTCTCGGTTTATTGTCTTGAATAGATTAATTAAATTATCCAAACAAATAATTATACCTAAGAATCCAGTTTTTTCTATTACTCTTTAAAACAAATTCACTTTTTGAGTATTTTTCATTTGTTTCAAACTTAAGATTCTCAATATAAATCTTTAAATCTTTTAAAAATTGTTCAGTACGGCTGAGTGTTATGTTGTTTAGTGAATAATTATAATTCCCTTTACTTAATTTATTTCTACAGTTTAATAAATCAAAAGCATCGTTAAATAATATACAAAATTTAGCTGTACCTCTTATGCCTGTCAGTAAATTCAAGTTTTCACAAAACAGTAAACCATCACTGACATTTTTACTTAATGTTTGTGCAGCTAGATGTACATTCATTATATTTTCACGAAATTTAATGTGAGGGATTTTCAATTTATTAGCAGCATATACACCTTTAGTTTCCTGAATGTTTTGTAAATTAACAATGTGTTCCCAACGAATTGTATTGCCATTACCATCTATTAATTTTTTTTTATCCCCTAATGTGTTCCTAACAAGATTAAGCATATGAGCAACGTCCCAGAAAACAAATATTTTTTCTTGTGGTTTGGCAGGATTATAGAACCAGGGTTGAAAATGTTCTGAGTAATAATTAAAATTTGCCCCAAGTGATGTACACATTGCAATATTTGAAGGTGCTCCATCAAATGTTATTGAATTGCATTTTGCACCAGTTTCAGAAAATAGTTCTAAACATTTTGATAGTATATTTGCTGTTTCACTACCACAAAAACTATTAATTAAAAAATAAACTAGCGGTACCTTCCAATGTCCATTTATAGAAACTGCTAAAAAGACTAAAGCATTTATATCTTCTTTTACATTATCTTGGTCTACATTACTACCAGTACCTAAGTCAACACAACCATAAAACTTATTATTCATAAAGGATATCTGCTTCCGAATAGACAATTCATCTATAACTATATTACAAATAATTGGTCCATTAGAATTTAGAGCTTGCAAGGTTATTGTTTGGAAAGCTTCACTAGTAAATCCAGGTTCGCCATTTACTACGCAATACCACTTACGAATTGTAGCTGGGTGGGGTAGTAAATTTTTGAAGGTTTTCCTTACAAAACAATAGGCTTTAGAAGAATAAAATTGAAGTGTGAGAGCAAAATTACGTATATTTTTAACTAAGAAGTTCCAAGCAATTGATTAATAAAATAATAGTATATAAAGTTATTCTACACTACTAAATACATGAAAATAAATTAGCTATTGACATATTTTATACCATAAAATACTAATTATTAATAAGTAAGATCCAGAATTATATGTTCTAAAACTACAGGTTACAGTAATACAAGTCAAATTAAATAATAATGCTTACCGATGCAATTTGAGATCAGGTACTTTTATTGGGGTCTTTAAACATAAAATGCAGCACTTGTATAACTCGGCAATTTTATTCATTTTAATATTAAAAATTATAAAGAAGAGGGACGAGGGTTATAGTTTGCGTTTTACTGTTGACTGTGTATAATATTTCATTTATCAGTTATCACTTATCACTTATCATAAACAGCGATGTGCAATACGCTGCGCATGCGTAGTTATGACTTCAGGGCCCAGTTGCTATGCTTCAAGATTTTAAAGCATAGCTTTATCCAATGTGTATTATCTAAGCTGGTGACCGACTTGTGGTGGTGATACGGGTCTCTATTATCAATACCGGTAACGGAGGGTCAGGGCAGTTGTCCGAAAAATGATAAGGATCCGGGCCGAAAGACGGCGGCATTCAATTTGTTGCCAACATTAAATTTTCAAAAATTACACTATAAAATTATTTTTTTATTTGTGTAGTGACACTGTTCAATTAAATAATTATTATTATATTATATATAATTGATACTTATTATATTTTTTAAAATCCATCACTGAGTATTTCTTCTACTATCACAAAAAAGGTAATTAATTATTAAAATCCATTTTTGTTATATATGACAACAATATGTATGACAAACTTTTATAGTTAAAAACTTAATAGTCAATAGATCGAAATACTGAAATCATAAACTACAAAATACGCGGGAATTATATAACTTTTATCAATAGGAATATAATAATAATTTATATTACAACATTTCAATTACAATTGTTGGTAGTACATTTTCGATTTTCGGGTCCTTATCATTTTTCGGACAACTGCCAGTCACCGGGTAACGGATGGACAAGTCTTTTATCAATACCCTGTTGATCGGGTATCTATACACGGAGATAAAAAAGTGTAAAAAAAATGCAAAAATCTAAAAGATGGCCTTGGAATACCGAACACACACGTGTTACTAGTCACCCCTCACGGTAATCTAAAAAGTGACCAACGTGACATACTAGATTTTGCTATCGTTTTATCAAACTATCTATTTAAGTAAATTTTGTAAAAACACTTGACTTTATAGGCCTGTAAATTAAAAATTAAAAAAGCCTCAATTCTGTTTCACTATCGTTTTTAATTTAAAAAATACATCACTAAAAAAAAAAAATTACAAAAAAAAGGGTGTTTGGTAAAGTATCAATATATGCAAATTAAATGTGTTAGCATCAATAATGATCTGAAACATCTAGTTTTTTTCTCTTGCAATATTGAAATAATGTGTGTATACAAAAACAATCATATGATTCTTTATTACTGTAAAAATGAATTAAATTACAATACAGAACTATAAAATTTAAATATAGTTCAATTTAATTGCAATTTTTTATTAGTTGAGAAATGTGCAAGTAAGATGAACGAAGTCATATTAAATCATTTAAGATTAGCAGTGATGAAAAAGTTTGTTTTAGTACACTAAGTAAATAAATACTGATGAAAATATTGTTTCAATCGATAGATGCCAGAAGATAGTAAAAAATAAACAATATCCCATAAGATACAAAAATATATCAAATGACACTAAGCTGACAAGAGTTTGTAATTATTACTATTTACTTATAACTTGTGTTAACTTCTCCAGGGAAATAACGCAAAAATTAAACCCTCCGGACCGGGGGAATCGAACCTAGGAGGGTCTCTCGCTTGCCACTGAGATACCCGACCGTATAAACCAGTGGTTCTTAACCTTTTTTACTTCAGCGCCCCCTTTTCGTAATAACTAACTGCTAATGCCCCCCCCCCCCCG